>VYZU01090339.1:0-17588 GCA_013401355.1 Ceyx cyanopectus
CTTTATTACACTGCTTTGTGCAAATGCTCAACTATGGAAAATAAATTTATTTAATTACTTATAATTCCAGGAAGGAAAATACAAGGACAGAAAAAAATAAAGGAGAAAGAGGAGGAAAGAAAGTAACTTACTGTTTCTTGAGACACGTCATAGGACTGACATTGTTAGCTCTAAAGTTATGTATAATGGATCCAAGCCCTTCTACCCATTGCTGAAAAACATGAAAAGATAGAAACACCAAATTAGGTAAACTGAAGATGGAAAAAACAGGGCAGTTTGTCTTGGGGAAAGTCTCTTCTTCCTTGCAGCTATGGATAATGTTAATAACCTGAGTTGAGACCACAGAGAAGCCCAGCCACATTTTACCCATTACTGTTTCATCCTTCAGTGAACAAAGTGACTGTGCTTCCCATTCTTCCAGGTACCACATGGAGCATCAGTGGTGTGATTAAAACACTTTATTGCTAGCAAAGGCAAGCAGTTCATTGATGGATTTATTAAGCCTTCTATTTAAAGCCTGCATAAATAAACATATGCCTCCCTTTCAGCTGCAACTGGCAATATTAGCTATTACTAAGCAACATTATGTGATGACATATGTAACTGGTCTATGTCTAGAAAAGGAATGAATCAAAATATTAGTAAGCTAGAATAAAGCACAGGGAAGCACAATAATTGTTTTGACACTGACCTCATCTAACACCTGTGACATTCAAGTCCTTTTGACTTTTTTTGCTTTCACCCTTAAAAAGCAAAATATTTCAGTAATTAATAGGGTGAATTTCAGCCAACAGCATCACTACAGGACTTATGTAATTCCTTTTTATGGATCTGTTTTTCTAATACAGCCTGCACCTAGACTTTGCAGTAGTATATGGCAGAAGCTCAAGAATTAGACCCTAACATGAACACTCCTTGGTTTCAGCAAGAATCCTGCAGGGATAAAGCTATAGGAAGAGGAAAACAAAAATGACACCACCACAAGCCAAGTTCAAACTCAGTTATGACATTATGATGGTGGGATTACCCAGCAGATCATTCACACTGGTGGAACTGAGATGGGATTTGATCTGCTGCTTAATATTTAATTTATTATTAAGGAAGTTTCTTGCTGCTGGTCAAATTCTGTGCAAGCAGCTGGAACTGACCTGGTTAGGATCCAGAATTTGATAAATAGATGTAGATGAGTTTTGTTTGTTTGTTTTTTCCATGAATGAGTACTACACTTGCAAAACAGGTTTTAACAAATCACTTACGTAGGAGGAATTCCAATGTCTTTGGAAAATGGTGAATTTTAAACTGTGTTCACTAAATCCTTATGGACTAAAAGAAGGTCTAAGGAGTCAATTCAGCAGATAAAGTCACTTAAGCAGACCCTTGTGCTCATGACACATTACGAGCACATCACAACCTTCTTTTTAAACAAGAATTGTTAAAAATTGACCTTATAAATTTGTTTTGCTTTAGGAAAAATGGCCATTAAGACATTTATTAATATTTAAATATTCCTTTTTGAATTACCTTAAGTAATGCTGTATGAAATATGCATACAAATAGAGCAAATATCTATCAAAAGCACTTGAAAATACAAGTCTGATTAATGAGAAAAGCTAGCCTTTTGGGGTTCCTTAGGGGTGTTTTTGTGCTTGATAACAACCCACCAGTAATATTCTGCCCTCCCATTCCTCTTTTCCCAACTGCACAAACAAGCTTAGTCATTGTCTGGATGTACTGCAGAGGAATATAAAGCAAGCAAGGTTCATGGGGAGAGAGAATATTATTTAATACAACTCAAAGAACTGGAAGCCACTGACAGACTTGGGAAACACTTTTCCTACCAATGTTCCATCACTTAATTAACAGTGCCTTGGGATAATTTCAGGATATATGCCTGAACAAGTCTCACATGTATTTCCATCTCCTCAAATATCACCCACAACCTATGTTTGGGATTTTTTTTTGTTGTAGTTTACTTGGGGTTTTTTTTGTTTTTAAACAGCAAAATGTAACATTGCTGCTGCAATAACAAAGCCACAGATATGAAAAATTTATCCTCATATAGCCTGCATTAATCCACAGTGCCTGAAAAGCTCCTCAACCTTTCAACACTGACCCAGTACAGTAAAACAGCACACAATACTGCAAATAAAAAACCCTCACAAAATTTAATTACACAAAATGCATGTTGTGAATAGGCTTTGGTCTTTTTTTTTTCTGCTAAAAAATGTCATTGATGCAGTATTGGCAATATTGCCATTTCAATGGGAAATAAACACACAGACTTCTAATTTAAAGGCAAAAAAAATGTAATTACACTAGATATAAAAAAAAATTGAAGATTTAAAAGTAAGGACACCCAGCATTCAGTTCTGAAATTACTTCAGTATAACAAGAACTGTCAAATTTTAACACTGAAAAAAAAAAGGCTTCTAGATTGTGAACATCCAATATAGAAGCAAAATGACAGAAGATGGACAAATTTCCTCATCCACAGATTCATAGGCTCAGTGCACAATATTTTTTGTCCTTCTGAGCCAGAATACTCTCCAAATAACCACTATCTTCAAAATTACTCTGAAGGGCCTGTGATCCAGTGCAGAGACATCCACAAAATCTCCAGAACCTGAATCCTCTGACAAATGTCAAGTCAGCACCACTTTGCTTTCCTGACAGCAAACCATTACCAGATTTAATGCACAACACTTGTCTGATGATGACCTTGTGGGACAGAAGAAAAAGCAGCTCAGATTTTTCTCACCTAACATGCTATGAAGAATACAGCAGCAGCTTTGCTCATGTGCTGTGGCAGCACTCAATATTTTACAGATGGAGCTGAAAGACCTGTAAGCCTGGGTAAGTAAACAAGGATAAAGATCCTCTATTTTCCTCTTCTGTGCTCAGCATTTCTGAATTACCACCTCTCCGAAGAAGGAAAATCCTATAAGAAGGTGAAACTGAGATAAGGCAGATAGGAAACCCTTCACTTGGGGTTTACAGAAAGTTGAATTACAAAATATTTTTGATAGAAATGCAGGATACATTTGCTTCTTACTGATGCTAGTGGTAAATATTTTCTGTTTTTCAAAATATGACTCAGCAGCTTTAATCTGTCAATGTAATTCCTAAATGGCTCTCTAGATACCAGTAATTATTTCAGGTTCATAAAAAAGTCTAGGTCCTGCTATCTAATTCTAGAGAAAAAAAAAAAACAAAACATGAAAAGAAACAAACCCAAAGACAAGTTTTAAACACATTCCCTTAGGCTGACAAAAGAGGCTAAAATCCAAGTACACTGAATAAAGACTAAACAGACTGTGTTTTTCTCTAACAAGATCCAACATTGTTAAAGATCTCTGTAAGAAGGTGAAATAAAAATTGATAAAGATGCTCTCAGCTTTTGCTGTAGCCTCAGATGCTTCTGAGGCATTAGCTGGGGCTCATCACTGAAACACGAGGCAGCAGAGGCAGGGCACACAGAGAAGTTTGACCCCTCAGCAATCTTTTTAGCCATCAAACTTCCATTTGGAAGGGTTAAAAGGAGCCACAATTATGAAAGGTTACAAATGACTGTAACCTACAGCTTGTGACATTCTAGACAAGGGTATCCATGGCTTATTTCTAGATGAGGTCAGTATTCCCCAAAGGTCTGGGGATTTTACATTCACTTTTTTAGTGTAGTGTCTCCACAGTTCACTCAAGCATCAGGAAAGAAGGCAGTGCCCTCTGATACTGGTATCCAGCTGGCATACTCAAGGGTTGGATAGCTTGAAGCTTCAGGAAAGCCATGGAGACCAGAAGCAGGTTTCCCAACTCTTCCCAAGCAGACCTGGCCAGGCAGGACTCCCCTGGTACTGCACCTCACTCAGCACTGCTGTGACCAGCAGATGTCCCTCTGCTCCCGAGGCAAATGTCTCCCAAGTGACTTCTGTTCTCTGCAATGACTGTACCTCTAAGGTAAGCCAGCAACTGCAGGAAGAGCAGAGGAGTGACTGTAAACATCATTCTCTTCTGACCAACAGGCTGGCAGGATACTGCTGGGGGTTCCGCTACCAAGATGGAAGAGACTCTTCTGATTTTCCAGCATTTTCTAGGAAAACATGCTCACACAAACATTCTTTTTGGAGTTACCTGATGAGTCCAGACTGCCACCAGCCTTCAGCAAAGCTCTCCACCTCACAATGACTTTTCCACAATTGTGATCACAGAATCACAGAATGTTAGGGGTTGGAAGGGACCTAGAAGATCATCTAGTCCAACCCCCTTGCCAGAGCAGGGGCACCTAGACCAAGTCACCCAGGAACAGATCCAGGTGGGTCTGGAATGTCTCCAGAGCAGGAGACTCCACAACCTCCCTGGGATCTATTCTTCAAGTGGCTGAAAAACTCCATCTGCTTTTGTAAAAATACCTATTTTCTGTCAAATCCAGCTATGCCACATTGCTGTCCCATGGCTGAATTATTGTCCACCAGGATGCCAAGGTCCCTCTCCATGGGGCTGCTTTCCAGTGGGTCTACCCCTAACCTGTACCAGCACATGGTGGTGTTCCTCCTCAGGTGTAGGACTCTACATTTATTCTTGTTGATAAATGTAAGATGGATCTGGGAAAGAATACTTGTCAGAACAAATTTAGCCCTGATATGCAGTAATATTAAAGAATGTAAAAACAGATTACTTGATTTAGGATAATCTTTTAAGTTAAACTCCTTAATGCATTGCCAAAGTGGATGAGCAAAAAAGACAAGAAGTCCAGATTTTGGGTTCCTGAACTACAACTTTACTGCACTTCTGCCAGCTTTGGATAGTCAGCCTACATACCATGGGCTAGGGCCTCACATCAGTACTACATGGATTCTGCACGAAGGTAATTTGTCCCCAGATATACACTGGCCTTTTCAAATGTTCTGGACTGAGGAAAGCAGATTATCAGATTACTAGGTCACAGAAAGTCCAGCTGGGAAGTGAAAAAATAAAAATATACACATACACTCGCACCTCTAATACGTGTGTATGTTTTCATTTTAGCTCACAGTAATTTATATAACCTGATTTAATCAGGATTCCAAATGTTAGCTTTTAAATTCCACCTTTTGCAATCATACTCTGCTGCCACAGTGGAGTTGCTTTAGAAGTGGACCACGACAGCTGCTTGCAATCAGAGACAGCATACACCATCTTTTGTGGTTGTTTTAAGAGTGGAAATGAAAACCAATTTCTCATCTGAAAACACCAATAAAATTTAAGTAGATAGAATGTAAATACCAGAGTTGGAGCTTGGAGACAAGTGAAGAGATAATAAACACACTCTTGTTGTTGGAACAGCTATACTTGGAAGTCAGTGATGGACTTGGCCAGACCTGCTGAGCACACTGCCACGAGAGGACATGGGGCTGCCAGGGTGCAGAAATGACAGCTCACAGTGGACAGCCTGGAGGGGAAGGTTCACCACTGCCCACAGCAGCTCTGCACACACCCACCTGCCTCAGCTGGGGCACTCCTGCTGGCCCAACACTCTGCCACCCTGCCACAGGATCACAGGATGTCTGGGCTTGGAGGGGACCCTGGAGATCTGTGAGTCCAACCCCCCTGCCAGAGCAGGGCCATGTGCCACAATCTAATCTAGCACAGGGCACAGGAACACATCCAGGTGGGGCTTGACCAGAGCAGGAGACTCCACAACCTCTCTGGGGAGCCCCTTCCAGTGCTCTGTGACCTTACAGTAAAGACATTCCTCCTCATGTTGAGGTGGAACCTCCTGTGCTCCAACTCCCATCCATTTCCCCTTGTCCTATCATAGGGCACAAGTGAGCAGAGGCTGCCCCCTCCTCCTGACACTCAGCCCTCAGAGATTGATAAACACTGATTAAATCCTCTCTGTCTTCTCCAGACTAAAAAGCCCCAGGTCTCTCAGCCTTTCCTCCTAAGACGTGTGTTCCAGTCCCTTCATCATCCTTGCAGCCTCTGTTGGGCTCTCTTGAGCAGATCCTTGTCCCTCTGGAGCTGGGGGGGCCCAGAACTGGATGCAGTATTCCAGCTGAGGTCTCCCCAGGCAATGGTCCTATGGGACCTGTCACAATTTGCTTCCCACTGACACCACTCCTCACACAGGCAGTCTGAAGAAGGCAGGAATTTGCAGGACTTTTCTTCTTTGTGATGGTTGTTCAGTTCCATTCCAGCCTCAGCCTTCAGTGAGTAACAACTACAACTTTTCCCACTGTCAATTATTCCCTACAGAAGCAGAATACTTTTTTTCCCCCCTGCTTCTGGGCAGAAAGGTTCTATTTGTTTGTATCTGGATCTGTAACTAAATTATCTTGGTTTAGAGCATCCCAAGCAGGTGACAACCAATCCTGACATAAGGATAAAAGATCTACAGCAAGTAATATTTGCCTTCCTCACAGCAACAGGGGTGGGAACAGCACAGCCAGTGCAGATGCATTCCTTACAGGGATCTCATTTCACATGGGGGGTTTACTTTTGATCCTGGATTAGATCAAGGCCCATTTTAAACTGCACAATTAGTAGCTGCACAGCTACATAATGCCACACAAAGACTCACTTCTAGAGGAGATTTACTATCTCCCAGAAGGAAGATCTTATGAACAAAACAGGAGGAATTATATAGGAACAGCTTTATGTGGAGATAACCCCTATAAAATTTCATTTTAGCCAAGTTGTTTAGTAGCAAGCTGATGTACTAACCATCTCTGAAAAGCCATTACAGCACAGGCCAAATGAATTCCCATTTCCCCAGTGGAGGCAACTTCAAAATTCCTATATTGTTTTTGGCCTGATCTACTTTATCCTCTCCTCTGTGCCTCAAGCATATCAGTTCAGCTGGATCACCCTTGTTGACAAGCTTTGTACATTATTTTAGTGGAAAAGATACCAAAATCAGGTGTCCCAGAGCCTGAACATGCTGCCTGAAGCATGTGACACCATTTCTGGTAAGAAGTGAATGGAGCAGATCTTTTAGATGGTATAACTCACCTGTTGGGACAGTTCAACACTCCTAAGAAACCAGTTGGTCTAATAAAGTTTGAGATCTAAGGTGGCTTAAGAAACTTAAATCCAACTTTCCATTTTCAGAATAAATCAGAGATACTGTAAGTACTAAAAGTGAGTGCTGCCAGCAGGTCCTTTCCTCAGTGCCTTAAGTATTTTCAAAACATAACTGTAGTTATTTCTCTGAAAATACACACAATAAAATCAATTTCGTGTACCCATGTAAGTTATACAAATATTTCTGCTGTCACGGAGTTTACTCAGCACAGACAGTGTTTAAAGAGGTATGGATCCAAAGCAATGTCCAATCAACCAGGTCTGCCAAGGGATTTAGTGATGCTGCATTCAGCAGATACTCAGTTTAAGAGGAGGGGATTTAGCAGGTGTGTGTCACTGATCACTATTCAACAGTTCTCTCACAGGGAAAACAGATTATAACACACTGCAAGTACAAACCATAAGAAAAAAAAAAAAAAAAAAAGTATTTTTCTAATCCCTTCAATCTCTGGGGAGATTATAGCATATTGTATCAGCACTCTGGATCAAGTTTTTCAGAGCAGTTTACAGCAGATAGAGTACCAGGCCTTGGTGGAGCCACAGAACTTGCATTGTGAGCTGCAATCTCAAACAGTGAGGAAAGGTGACGTGTCAAATTCACCATTGTTTGCTAAGGCTGTGCCAGCTCCAGGGGAAACAGACAAGAACCTGGGTACACTGCAATGCCCTGAACTGCAGAGCATTTTCTTTCCTGCTTTTGTCTTTTCAAATAATATGAACACCACGACACAATGAGGTTACCACCAAGCAAAATTTTGGAGGTCTGAGCTCCACCAAGCAGGAAAATGGAAGTAATTACCCTTCCCTTCAGCATCCCTGAGTACTGCAGATCCACTGCATAGTCATCTGCACAAGCCTACACAGAGGCACTAAACACCAGGCAATGCCCTGTGCCACCTTTAATGCTCTCAGGGTCTACATTTATCAGCATACAAAGGCTGATGAAGTCATTCTTTCCTTTCAGTGGCAGGAAAGCAGGTAGCATAATGGTCCAAATGGATCCTTTTGTAGCATGGCAGGCAGACATTAAAGCAGGTATTTCAGTCACAAAGCAGCTTGACTTAGGAAAAAACAAGAGTACTGATGCTCTGCCTCACCCTCCCCCCCAGACTCCCACACCCTGCTGAGCTGGGAAATACCTTGGCTACTTCTGTGTTTTCTGCTACCATGAAAGTGAAGCTGATGTTCACCAGGTCTGTGCCACTGCAAACACAAACTATCCGGCCTTCCAACTCATTCTCTGACTTCCCAACAGCCTCAAGTGCAGTCAGGATTTTGGGATCCTGTTAAAAAAGAATAAAAAACTTGTCATATTTGCAATACTTTTGTTATGCACTACAATAAAGATGTATTTCCATCTCCATATGCATCAACACCTTTACACCTCTTCCAGTCATCTTAAATGAGTGCTTTTAGTTATTGTATGTAAACCTGAAAAATAGGATATTCTAACAGTTAGGAAGATGACTGTGAGAACTCGGAAGTAAATGAAGCATCTNATTCCAGGGACTGAAAAGAGAGGATCAGTATCAATGTCTAAGTAAATGATTCCAATCTAGTGAGGACCATAGTTACTGTGAGTTATCTGTCTAACTTTTGGCTGTTTTTAATGACACATTGTACAAGCTGGGATCTCTGGTGAGGGTCATAGATTTAATAGGCATAAAGAGCAAATTACCTATATAAAGACAGAGGTGAAGTCTGGAGCATATTGGCATGGCTGTCAGCACATGAAGCTGTCTGCACCAGCACTCCTTATGCCCCTTCTCTATGGGGGAAAGGTTCTAGTCTATGGATTCCCAAGAGAACTACTAAAAGATAGTTACCTACAGTCAACACAGAAACAACACACAGAAGTGGAAATGCAGAGGTGTTAACAGCTATCTTGCTTCAGGACAAACCTTCTGAAGTCCTGGAGGTCCACAATTCACTCCAGAAAATTCTATGTATTCCTTCTGAGGCATACCACTGGAAATATTTACATTTTGGGGGTCTCCACAGCTCCTAGCAAGTATTTCTGTTGCTATACTTCAGTGGCAGACAGTGACCAGCTGCCCTTTCTGACCATCTAATGGCTTAGAGAGGATTGCAAACAAAACTTTATATGTTTTACAGTGGAGCAAGAAAATACAACAAATATTAAACACACAAGAACAAAATTTGGAATACAAACCTTTTTTTTTTTTTTTCCAAATCCCTGGTAGAAGTATGAGAATATAGTAATACAAAAGTATTACTAATTCTTAATTTGTGCTCTTAATAAATGCCTTTTGTTCACCTTTCAGGGCATCCAGAAAACAAAGCACTGTACTACATCAGAAAGACAGGATGACACAACCTTACCACTGCCAGCACACCAAATTACTTATTTTTTAAATATATTTATTTTTATTTTACGATGTTTGCAAAATAAAAGCTGTGTTCCTGGTATTTTCAAAAGAAATTAACTTCACCCTGCATTTCACCTTCAGTTCTTTAAACCATTTCCTTTACAAATGTTTTGTGTGTTCAAAGGAAGAATATAAACTAACTGTAGGAGTACCTTTGGGACAGTTCCAAAGCGAACACTGTTGATCAGGGAGCATTCTAATACCTGTCCTTCCTGCAACAGCAAAAAAAAAAGGTACAAATTCAAGCATCTGTTGGGCTCCAGTTTATGTTATATATATATATAATTATATANAATACTTTGTCAATTCTAAAAAGCTCAGGACAACAGGCAAGCTTTGCAAGTGAATTACCACAGTGTTGCAGAATTTTAAAAGCTAGCCACTATATAAACCAAATATATCTGAGATATATTCCTGACATAATTGTAATATACCTTTCCTTCACTTTTCCAGCTCAGAAAAAAGCCAAATTCATCCACTTGGAAGAGACAGTTGCTTTCGAAGACAAAAGATTCCTATAGAAAAAAAAATAAATACAGACCATTGCTGTAAGTCAGTTGGATAAATGTCATAAATGTATTTACTGTTCATAAATAAAAGATGGTTAAACTTCTACCCAAACGCCTGCCTGGAGAATTTGCTGTTTCCCACAGCAATCAGAAATGAGAGAGGCAGGCTTTTTAAAATATGACCTTTTTTAGCAACTTGACTTTTAGCTGCCATTCAAGACATTGGGATGCACTTCACATTTTCCTACTTCTTTGCACCTAGGATGATTTGGTTTATTTAATAAAAGCAGTGACTCTTACCTAATCAAAAGCCTTACTGAAAGGGAATTTCAAAAGAATTGTTGAAATTTCAATGCTTCAAAATACATAAAAGTTAGAATGTGTAATTTGTCAATTACAAATTATATGTTCATCCTACCTTCAGGATCAAATGACTACATTTCAATTTAACACCCAGAAGCAGTTTTCTGTGCTAGTATCCATGCTGTGAGCATTTTGCAGTCAGAGTACCTGGCAAGCAGGGTTTGAAGGATATTACTAAGGATAGTAAAGAGACTAGACAAGGCAAAAAAATCAGATTAACTGAATTAAAAACGAAATTTCCTCCACACACCTCCAGCCTCAATTACTGCATCATAAATTAAGCTCAAATGCAGGATAGTGCAGGATCAATCACTTTTTAAATAAAAAAAAGAGCAGGATCCAGGTGTCCTGTGTTGCTGATTGAAAACCAAGATGCCCTGTGTGCAGGCTACAGCACTTTCTGATTCAGAGCTCAGGGCTTTGCTGTGTGGTAAAGGCAGAGGCACCTTTCTGCAGAGCTGTGTTTATAGAAAGTGTATTTTGTCATTTATTGTGTCCCCATCTATGCAAAACTCTGGATGTACCAAAAATGCTGTTTTCACAGAGATGTCTGTACCAACTGCACTCATGTTCATGTTCTACCCCAGCACTGACTCTATTAATCAAACTGCTTTTTCTGCAATTTGGCATCTTTTACAGTAAAAAAAAAGCAGCTACCATCAGGTCATGTACACACAGGGCACATGACCAGTAAGGTTCTTAATCTTGTCTGGTTTTTCTTTCCCATATTCCTTTTTGAGGTGTCTCATTTCCCCTGTGACTACATCAAGGACCCAGGTGCCTCACTGAGCATTGCTGATCCTGTACCAAAATTCAAGTAATTAAACCATTCCTCCCTGTATTTTTCACTTTCTGTGTATTTAAAGAGTTCACTACAGCAGTAGCTAAGCTGCAGCCTGATTTATACTTTTGGAATAGAGGCCATGAGACCATCAGGCTTTCAATTCAATCTATTCCAGTTTGTAATGATTTGCTCAAAAGGAGCCAGGTTTTGGTATGCATCAGGTAAGTAGTAATTTTTCTTAGTTATTTTAAAGGTGTGTAGTACTGAGAATGTACAAGTGGTTTCACTCTGGCATTTGCACACTACAAATATAAAACTTCACCCCTTAGTGATCTTAATACTCTGTCCATTAAATGTACTTGCTCATTTAAATGAGAGTGTATTTAACTGCTAGACAGATGGTCTACAGTGTGCACAATTATAAAGCACGGGTTTGTGTATGTTGCCATATTTTAGACTCCAGATTTCCTGCTTCCCTACACTTTTTTGTTGCTGTTGTTGTTTTTTTTGTTGTTAGTGGTTTATTTTTCCATAGAAAATATTAACACAGGTGGAATAGCAGTCTGGAACTAATTTCTTCTACTATCAGAAATCCAGAGCATAGTCCTTCAGGCAGTTGTCTTAATTTTCTGACAAGATTTTAACTACTATGGTATTTCAGGTTTTTAGAGCATTTTATAAACTATTATGAAATGCTCTTTAGCACACTGGGATTTAAAATATTTGTCAGAGATTTCTGTTTGTATTTATTTTATTGGGTAAACACTGAAAAAATATCTTGGTGCCACATCAGCAAAACTGAAGCAGTGACCAGGCAATAAGAACTGTCTGGTTTTTTTTTTTTTCTTTAATCTGTAATGTACTACCAATGAAAGGAGAAGGTTGGTAAAAAAAAAATAAATTGCAGAAAGTCAGAAAGTTAGGAGACCAAAACTGAGGTTTGTATTACAAACTGTAGACCTGTCTCACCCAGGAACAGAGGAGCTCCTGTTTACTCACTGATCAGCTTATTAAGCCTGAGTGTTTACCTTTCCTAAGTAGGGCTCTCAGCAATATTTCTCACACGAGCCTGACTCTGGGTTAAATACAGATTTGGTAATTTATTGACCAGACTGCCTATAGTTGTCCTCACTCCCATTGCTGTGTACCTCACAAGCAATAACAGATTAACTCTCAGAATGACTAAAGTGGGGATTTAGTTCCATTTTATGGTTTTTGGAATCCCAAAGATCAGAGGCACATTAAATTACCATTCATTTTGTATGTCCTGTAGAGAATACAGAGCTGATGTTTTGGTGTACTTAGCAATGCTATTTGCTCTTTGCTTTGGAAAACAAAATATTGAATGTGACTTCAAATCCTTAACATGGAAAATACAGTTTGAAAACAATTATGAAAAGCTGGATTTAAATGTTGTGCTTAGCATTGTATGGAAGTTCTGTATCAAGTCAGAGGTTGAACTATATTAATCCAGGCAGTATTTGTCTATCCTGTGAGACCATTCCTTCCCTTGCTTTACAAAGTATTTCCATAATCACTGAGTTTCTCCTTCAAAAGTTTTACCGATTGATCAGACTTCCCTGAGTCACTTGCAGAGGAACTTGTACAGAATCATAGAATCATTCAGGTTNCCTACCTTCAGGATCAAATGACTACATTTCAATTTAACACCCAGAAGCAGTTTTCTGTGCTAGTATCCATGCTGTGAGCATTTTGCATTCAGAGTACCTGGCAAGCAGGGTTTGAAGGATATTACTAAGGATAGTAAAGAGACTAGACAAGGCAAAAAAATCAGATTAACTGAATTAAAAACGAAATTTCCTCCACACACCTCCAGCCTCAATTACTGCATCATAAATTAAGCTCAAATGCAGGATAGTGCAGGATCAATCACTTTTTAAATAAAAAAAAGAGCAGGATCCAGGTGTCCTGTGTTGCTGATTGAAAACCAAGATGCCCTGTGTGCAGGCTACAGCACTTTCTGATTCAGAGCTCAGGGCTTTGCTGTGTGGTAAAGGCAGAGGCACCTTTCTGCAGAGCTGTGTTTATAGAAAGTGTATTTTGTCATTTATTGTGTCCCCATCTATGCAAAACTCTGGATGTACCAAAAATGCTGTTTTCACAGAGATGTCTGTACCAACTGCACTCATGTTCATGTTCTACCCCAGCACTGACTCTATTAATCAAACTGCTTTTTCTGCAATTTGGCATCTTTTACAGTAAAAAAAAAGCAGCTACCATCAGGTCATGTACACACAGGGCACATGACCAGTAAGGTTCTTAATCTTGTCTGGTTTTTCTTTCCCATATTCCTTTTTGAGGTGTCTCATTTCCCCTGTGACTACATCAAGGACCCAGGTGCCTCACTGAGCATTGCTGATCCTGTACCAAAATTCAAGTGCTTAAACTCTTTCCTGTACCTGCCCATTCTCTGTGTCTCATCTATAGTGCAAGAGCACACCCATGGTCCACAGCCTCTTCCCTTAGATCCTCACAAGCTGAGTTTCTGGAGTAATATTTGCTGAACAAAAATCAGCTTTTATGAACCTCCTTTCGAAAGGAATTCAATGTCCACTGGTATCATCTTAAGTTTATCTGTCCCTAAAACTGAAAATACAGGGTAAAACAACTATTCCTATCTTGGCAGACCTCATGATAAAAAAAACCCTTTTACTTGCATTTCAAAAGATGAGGAAAAGAGTAATATCCTGGAAGCACTTGCTGAGATACCTTCAGCTTTTAGAGATATCCTGTCCAAACAAGATTAAAAGCAGATCCCAACAAATTTATTCACACAGGCATATAAATGCTGAATACAGGGTAAATGTCTCAGCACTTTATTTCAACTGTGTAAAATGTCCAGTTTTGCAGTCCTTTAATAAATTTGGATTAAAGCACAGCTGAAAGCAGGATCATAGTAATAATATTTCAGACAGTGCACCTTGATTTTCTGCAGCAGATAAAACCACTCTAGGTCTTAAATGATGCATTTGAATCAGAATATTTTCTTACTTTCCCCTGGGAGATTCAGTCCCTCAGTTTCTGTATCAGAAAAAGATATATTCTTCCCTTTCATTTGAAAAGGGAAAGATTCACTTTGTTCATTGATGTGCTTCAGGAATCTGCAAAGTTGGGAGCTTTATGCACATCACTGATGTTTTGAGCCAAATCTCTCTTTCTCTTCCTCAGGGCTGATTTCAAATCATAAGGACGAAACACTTTCAAGTTGTTGTTTCTTTTAAAAGCAAAAAGCTGTACAGCAATAAACTCTGTTGTTATTTCCTCCCCACACACGTTTCTGGAGTTACTAAAAAAATTTACTTGTGTACAATGAAAGTAAAACATGAAATGTTCTGAAAGATCTTCATATTTAAAAGAGAATAGCAAATGAAATGCAACTGGCTTCTTACCTCTTCATATCTATCAAACACAGCTCCATCCTGCAGAAAAGAGGGAACTGGCTTCTGCCAGTTAAATTCATATGGTTTTGCCATTATTAGAGAAGGAAAACCTGAAATGGAATGAAAAAGCAGAGTTCAATTATTATCTTCTTTTAAAAGGAGTATTTAAAAGTCTAAGCAGGATAAAAGGGACTTTCAGCCTCTCCTTTCACACAGAAGTATGAAAGTATGAAGTCTTGGAAAAATCTCTAAGGAATTTCAAAACCATACACACTTGAAATGAGAAACACTCAGTTTTTATGTTGTAGTGACCATTCCCTTATCTGTTAAAATGATTTTTACTATCAGAATGTTGCCAAGAGTAAAGGTATTTCAAATGTGATGGGTGTCCACTCAGTAATAAAAGCTGCCAGCACATGAAATAAATACTCCCTGGGAAAAGCAGGTACCTCCTGTGCTAAAACATAAGGAATGCAATGCCACTGAAGTCTGTGAGGAATACCCTCCCCCAGTCCCTGCAACAACTTACACCTTCAACTTTTTTACTGACCTTGAACCCCACACAGGTTTTAAAAGCCAGAAGCTCTGCAAATGCTCTGAAGTCCCGTGTGCCTCATCCAGCACTCTACCCCTGCATATCAAGAGTGCTTCAACAGACACTTCTCTTTCAGAAAGATTAATTACCTTAGCACTACAAACACACGTTTTGTTATCAATATGAACCTGAATTTCATAATGCAGTAATAGAAATCCAGCTCTGTAAAAATCCCTCCTTTGCAGTTATCTTCTTGTTTAGGTACTGGCACTGCATGAAGAAGTTACTTCAACGCTGAGAAATTATATAGATCAAGCTCTCCAGCATCTTCTGTAATGACTATTATATATTAAATATTGGAGTTAGCCTGAGCCCTTTCCCCTTTTCCAGCTGCCCTTCTGTATTCAAGGGTCTGGACCAGGAGAGACAAGCCCAGCACATCCCTCTGTCATAAACCACAATTAGTCTTTCTTCTTATCTGCATAAACTCGCATTGAGCTGCAAGAAAACATGCTTGATTGCTCATAATTTATCAAGCTATCCATTTCTGTCTCAGGGACTGCAGCTCATTGTTATTCAGTGTCTCACCAAGCTCTTCTCTAGCTCTGTGCTCCCACAAACCAATCCGGTTTACAGATGAACTGAGACAGATGAAGTGTGAGTGAAAGATGGCTTGAGTACATGCAGCAAGGAGTCAGATGGATTTTAACAAACAAGATTTTTAAGCCATGTGCTTTGGCAGCTGTGCAGAAGGTGAAGAAAATTCCTCTCTGCCCTTAGAAAAGCTCTTTTCAGTCTCTCACATTTCTTACGCGCTTCAAAAATCCATCCTCCCGTCACCCTGGTAGCTTTTAAGATCACCAAAATAAAATACAAATAGTCCCTTATCACCCTCTGGAGCTGTTAATCTTCATCAATTTTTAAGTTCAAAGTTTTCAAGGTCAGTTCAAAGAAAGTAAAAAGCGAAACTAACCCTACCCACCAACCAAACCCACGCAAACATGATATTCTAATATTCATGTTACAAATATATACACGCATATGGATATGATAACAATCAACAATTACTCCCTTTAAAGAAATTTAATAACGATGAAATGTGTGAGGATTCAGCTGGGAGAGACAGAAGATTTAAACATTAAATTCAAAGACAATACCATTTTAATCTAAAAACAGCCTTTAAAAATTAAAACCTCACTGATTTAAGGTTCTTCAAGTGCCTCTGAACACACATTTCAGAGAAGCACAAAGAACACTCACAGAAAATACACCTCAGGGCTTAATGACTACAAGGGAGAAGTGGGGGAAGTCTCTCAAGTGCAATAGTGAAATGCCTTTTTGAGCTAAGCTCCTTTTCTCTCAACACTGATTTATGCCTGAAGACATTTGGATCCCATGAAGAAAAGTGATTTTTATTCACCTGGTGTACCCAAGAAGTGAGGGCACAAAATGAATATACCCAGAACAGCATAATTCAACACAGAACCTTCCTCTTCATCTAGAGTAGGGGGAGTGGAGGGACTATAAATCCTGTTTGGTTTGGGGTTTTTTTTCTCATTCTTTGACTGAAAGGAGGACAAGGTGTGGCTGAACAGGAGGAGGAAAGGATTCTGTTAATACAAAGCAGACAAGTGTTTGGGGAAAGAGATGATATTCTAAACTAAGCCACAGGGCTGGCCAGCGTGATGGATAGGATACTCCTTGGATCCCATAAACATCCTGTCAATGTTGAGACACTGCTGGACAGAAGTATTCCTTACAGATCATCCCCCCAGCCTAACACAGCAAGTCCCCATTTCCGCACCTTGCTTAGCCCAAGTGTTATAACTATACTTGTAATTTTTATTTTTTTTAGTAATTATTACTTTTGCTTCTGGACTGAATCATTATTTGCTGAGTCATAAGCAAGGAGGACTATAATTCCATTTTCCATTGCTCCCCTTACATCTTCACACCACCTAAACCTGCACCAGTTAGTCTGTGTGGGTTTCAGGGTGGAAGTGCACACACAGAACTCTGTGCTGGGTTCACTCATCTTGCCTTTCCTCACAGAGACAAGGAAGTAATTAAAATAAATTAAAATAAATGTATTTTGTTTTATATATATATATGTATATATGCCAGTCTTTCCCACCTTGAGGTATGTCTGTGTAGATATGTATTCATAGAGATAAAGATATTTTTCTCCTTCACCACTGCTCCTCCGTGGTAAAGAAGATTTTTCATAACCACTAGGTCTACATCATCAGACCTCCATAGCTTTTTTTTTCAGGCTTCTGTGGAGTTTGTGCCAGTCCAGTGTTGGGCAGATAGTTTCTCACTCTAATCCACTAGAAACTCAATTTCAATAGAAATTTCAACACTGAAATTCTTAGAAATGCTCCTTTCATTTTTTCACAAGGCTCTGGAGTACCTTCATATTCAAGCACTGCCACTGCTTCTAGAGTTTTACAGGAATAAAATTCAGATCTTCATGTATTTACTGTTCAGCATCAAATTTGTTTGCAAATGTACCAGCATTACCATATGCAAAATGCAGAGATGAGG
>VYZU01090343.1:2767-71181 GCA_013401355.1 Ceyx cyanopectus
AAAAAAAAAAAAAAAAAGAAAAAAGGGGAAAAAACCACCTCAGATATGGTACAATTTCCTTTAGTTGGTTTCCATCAGCTGGCAATCAGACCTGTTATTATTTCTTCAGCCTAAATCCTAAATACTGGTGTAAACTAACATTTCTATGGTGTCTCAGCAAGAAACAAAGAGTCAATGAATTGGAAATGGGTTACTCTCATAATATCAAAATTGCCCATCAATGTAGGACCTGTACCCATAGTAAGATAATTCTCAGTGATTAAATCTGTCAGAGCTTGTTCAACCACTTGGATAGAAAGATTCCTCAGGTATCACTTCACCCATATTCAGAAAGATTTCTGCAGCATCTTTGAAAGGGAACCTAGTTCACTGAATTTCACAAAGCTCAGAACATGTAGATATTTTGGAGATGCTTCACTAAGCCACTGATGTCATTTTTGACCTAGTAATAAACATATAAATTGTCTAAAAGCCTTGTGAAAATGCTAAATTACCAAGAACGTGAAGAAGATTTTATCTGTGGTATCCCATTAATTATTTGCAGCAATGATGATGGGAACTCATGGTATATGTTTGACCAGCAGGTTATAACATGAGCAGAAGCTTCTCACTGAAGTGCTGCACGTGCAATTACACATAGTCTTTGATATAAAGATTTTCCATAGATCTGATAATTTCTTTATCTGTTTTGTCCTTGTTTAGCATGGGAAAATGACTGATTTGCTTCTGAGAAAGGTTATTTGGTAGGACTGTAGGCACAAAATAGCTTCCTACTGAACTTCCACCCTTTTGGTGGCTGCACTTCAGTGATAGCTGAGATTTGTATGAAATAATAAATAACACCTTGCAATTCTATGGCACTCCTCAATGGCAGACCTAAATGGTCTTTTACAAATAAGACAGAAGCATTATTACCCTCATTTTATGCATGGGAAAACTCAGACCAAAAATCTCAGAGGAGATTTATGAACCTCATTAGCTTGAATGGATCATTATGTACAAAAATTTATATATATACTCTTACATATATATAAATATTCTAAATATTTTAGCTAAAATATTTCATATTGGTTTTTCACAATGCTCAACCCAGTTTGAAGTGGTATCNTAATGCAAAGAGGCAAGAAGTTGAATTGTTGTGTGGTGTCCAGATAACATCTGCATGTTCTCTCTTTTTCTATTACCTGGTTGACCACTGTGGGTCAAAAAATACTGTCAATGCATCTGACCCTGTTGTTTTCAAGAAGTCTGTTATCATATCCAGAGAAACTATGATTTCCAAAACACAGGATATTGACTATGTGAGATATTTGCCTGGAACAATACATGAGATCAGTCCTAGCCTTGGAGATTATTGCCACCAACTATCTTTCCCTCAGCCCTTCTCAGTATTTCTTTCATCATCACCTGATACCATATCAGTCACACCATCCTATAAAGGGCTAAGCAGAGTTAATTACTATCAGAGAAATACTGCAGAACTGGTCATCGAGTTGCTATCAGCAACCTATTGATAAAATCCCATAATCCCTTAGACTATCTTTGATAGAAATCCTGGCATCCTCCTTTTATTATTTTTTATTAGAAAAAAAAAAAAAGTGAGGGTGTATGTCAGTTTGATGAATGTTTAATTGCATGTGGGTAAGATTTGGCAAGACTAGCAGTGAAATTCCTAGGACAGAAGAACAGTTTCCCCTCTTTTTTTTTCCTCTAGGTGGAGTATTAAGCATCTAGAATTATGCTGATTTGTTCTGAAAACTATTAGAATGACAGCAAGATGTGATGGATCTTGAATAATGACTGTGTAGATGGAAAAAGTGCAGTGGGGGGGAAAAAAATGGGTTGGAATTACTCACACTGTCTTGGTGCTAAACATTTACCTCACATGGAGAGAAACCAACAAGACATTAAAACTGGAGAGCAATTTAGGTGGAAAGGGACCTCTGGAGGTCACCTGGACCAACCCCNAGAACATGTATTCTGTCTGTATAACTCTACCATCATTTTCTGCTTTACGAATCTGCACTAGTAATTAACAGTGCTATGTATCTAAACTACTTTAAACACTGAATATCTATGGTTACTGACTTCTGGGTAAGCACTTTCAAGGTTTTATTAACTTATACTTATCAAATTAATTTTAGCTATTTTTTTTCGGCCAATTTACCACGGAATAATTCATGAATAATAGAATAGCTGGGAATCATCTCGGGTACTGTTTGAGCTTTGCTCTGCAGCTGGGTGTCAAGAATTGTGATTGCAGAGTGTGGTGGTGGTGACAGGAATCAGAATAATGGAGTCAGAGTTGGGAGGGATCCCACAGGATCATCAACTCCAATCCCTGCTCCTTGCAGATCTACCTAAAACTAAACCACGTGGGTGTTGTGAGAGCTCAAAGGAAAGAGAAGGAGGACATATTGGATCCATTCTATCTCAGCAATTAGGAACGACTCCTTTAATGACTCATAAATGGAAGAAGCAATGGAAAAAACATGTCATGATTACCCTCAAATGCAAGACAGCATTTCTGCTGCATGACTGCCCTGCACTAGCATATGGTGCTATTCACTTTGTTTCCATTATGACCTGATTAAGGTCTGAAATAAAGAGATCTTGTATCTGTACCACTCCAATAAGACTCCAGATATTCTGGGATAACTCTCCTTTTCTTGCCTTTCACCTGCCTTTTTATCCTCCTCTTAGACTAAGGAAGGAAAAGGAGGAGGAGGAAAAGGAATTAAAAAAATTATTGATGTGTACATTTCTTGGCCTTTCACTCAGCCATATTACGCTCATAAAAGTCAGACTTGTGTTAAAATATCAAGGGAATCACGTTCAGAGTGTTCCTCTCTGCTTTGAAGGCTGTCATGCAATGTGCCATTTTAGCTGTCACTCAGCGCTGTTGGATGTTCTGCTCATCTCTGAATCTCTAAATGGCAGCAGCAGCAAAGTTATCCACATCCTCTGGATTAAAAGGCTTTATTTTTTACTTGAAAAAGTCAAACATGTTCCATCTATCCTTTTGAGATAATGAGTTGTGTGCAAGGAGACAGTAGGATTCCAGTCAAGATCAGACATTGATAAGAGTAATGAGAACAACCACTCCTTTGTTACTTAGGATAAAAAATAGTCACATAAAGAACCACAGCATTTATATTCTAACTAATAATGCAAAGAGGCAAGAAGTTGAATTGTTGTGTGGTGTCCAGATAACATCTGCATGTTCTCTCTTTTTCTATTACCTGGTTGACCACTGTGGGTCAAAAAATACTGTCAATGCATCTGACCCTGTTGTTTTCAAGAAGTCTGTTATCATATCCAGAGAAACTATGATTTCCAAAACACAGGATATTGACTATGTGAGATATTTGCCTGGAACAATACATGAGATCAGTCCTAGCCTTGGAGATTATTGCCACCAACTATCTTTCCCTCAGCCCTTCTCAGTATTTCTTTCATCATCACCTGATACCATATCAGTCACACCATCCTATAAAGGGCTAAGCAGAGTTAATTACTATCAGAGAAATACTGCAGAACTGGTCATCGAGTTGCTATCAGCAACCTATTGATAAAATCCCATAATCCCTTAGACTATCTTTGATAGAAATCCTGGCATCCTCCTTTTATTATTTTTTATTAGAAAAAAAAAAAAAGTGAGGGTGTATGTCAGTTTGATGAATGTTTAATTGCATGTGGGTAAGATTTGGCAAGACTAGCAGTGAAATTCCTAGGACAGAAGAACAGTTTCCCCTCTTTTTTTTTCCTCTAGGTGGAGTATTAAGCATCTAGAATTATGCTGATTTGTTCTGAAAACTATTAGAATGACAGCAAGATGTGATGGATCTTGAATAATGACTGTGTAGATGGAAAAAGTGCAGTGGGGGGGAAAAAAATGGGTTGGAATTACTCACACTGTCTTGGTGCTAAACATTTACCTCACATGGAGAGAAACCAACAAGACATTAAAACTGGAGAGCAATTTAGGTGGAAAGGGACCTCTGGAGGTCACCTGGACCAACCCCAGCACTCTAAGATCACTACTGAAAGTGGCTCTAGTTTGGCCATGAGCAAGCAGTCTGCATTCTGATCATCTTCAATTACAGAGCTTCCACAGCCTCTCCAGGCAACCTGTTCAAGTGTCTGACATCCTCAGTGGGAATGTTCTCCCCCACAATATTTAACGAGATTTTTCCCTTGCTGTGCCTTTTGCTGGCTCCCCTCCAGCTGTGTGCCTCCAAGAAATAAATCTGACCTTGTCTTCTCTAATGTCACTCATTAGGTAGCAGCTTTTGGACCAAACATGGGTTGCCTTTCTGCAATAAGCTCATCAGGTTGTCACTCTGCTGTTAAATTGGTGCCGTTAGCAGCTGCCATGGAGGCCAGGTGCCCATTCCTGATGCCTGAAAAGTGGCCACTGGCTATTTACTCCCAGTGGGATCATTGCAATGCAACTGCCTGTTTTCCTATGGAAAGGGATGGAAAAGAAGAACAAGTCCGTGAAGAAGAAATTTCCCCAAATATTTATTGGGAAATCAGAATACTGTTAAAAAAAGAAAAAAAAAAAAAAAAAGAAAAAAAATATTATACTTTCAGAAACTTAAATAATTCTCACTGACATTTTTGATGTCTATCTCAACTTCCCTTATCTGAACTTTGTACCCTTGAAAAATTCGATAAAGCGAGTTTGGCGATTTTATTTCAGCAAGAGGGAGCTTGTGTCATAACACACTGTTACATAACGATTAAACCCCGGGAAAATACATGGAGTCTGGAAAGAGCCCAGATTTCAGCTGCATCCTTGGAGCTTATCTGTAACAAACACATAGCTGTAATAAAAATGAGCTGGATGGGAATGCATGAGTAAGCTCTTCAGATGTAGCAAACTGACTAGTGAAAAGAGGAAAATACGGTGGCGAGCGTGGAACGGTGCTTTCTTCTGTTCAGAACTTTAATGCTTGGTAGAGGAGATGGAAAAGCTACTGACACAAATGTATTCCCAGCATTGTAATTTAAATAACACATCTGCACAGCGAGACTGTATCTACATAGACATAACCAGCACCAGCACTGAGGGGGGAATATCAACATCTTTCTCAGCCTTTCTGCTTCCTAAGAACAAATGTTCAATTAGGAAAAAAACCAATAAAGATAAATTCAAACTCAGAATCTGAGCCGAGCTTTTTGTGCCTTCAGTTGGGGGTAACAGCCTGAGATGCTGGTTCAGCCTCAAGACAGTGAGAAGGGCTTGGAAACAAAGATTTATGAGATTCATAAACCCGTTTTAGAAACCTCCCCCCCATTAGGCCTTGCTGATCAGAGTATTTCCTCTGGCACTCAGCATAGGAACAACAAAAGCCACGAGAGGACCTCGAGAGGATCCATCCAAAAGAACATTAATCTTGAATTTTCAGACATTTAATTACTCCTGCTTTTACTAAACCATATATGAAGTCAGTCACAAATCAAGATGCCCTGATTTAACTCATCCCACTGTTTTATTCGGCCACAGAACTCAACACTGACATTATCTATGCCATTCTGAAATAACATGCCAGGGCTCTAGATTTAAAAAGAGAGAAAGTCTGAATGAAGAATGTGACCACTTTAAACACGGGATCCTCTTAGATTTTATACTGCAGTGACTATTGCATCCCTTTAAAATTGGAATTAAGGCAAACTGTCTCCATGCTGCTCCAGAAAAGGCAGTGTATTTATTAATAAATGGGGTTTTAGCCATTTTTCTGAGTTCTTAATACTCAAGGCATCATAAACCACTACAAAAGTAACATTGTTGACAACACCCAAGAACACACCAATTGCTTCTTAGCTATTAATTCCTGACACCTGCCACTAGAGTTGCAGCATCAGAAGCCACCAGAGATGCTGTGTGGAACATCAGAAAGCCATCTGTAACCTGTGGACATTCCATCTGCTCATTTTTGCCACAAAATCTAAAAGGATATGGGATAGAAATCTCTGCCCTTCTAGATCAGAGCTTTTTAGGAGGTTGTTTGGTTGATGGGGTTGGGGGTTTGGGTTTTTTTTTTAAGTTATGGAATGTGATTTGAGGAATGTGTTCAGAAACTGGAAATTCCCAGGGAGGAAAAACAGCAGCACTTACTTGCTTGACCTCAACTGGACACTTTCTCTCCTCTCCTAGCCCAAGACTGACACATTGGTGCAATTCCATGAATCTCAGCAACCTTTGAGGCTGCAGGAGGAGAGATTGCCAAGGCCACTCCGTGAACAACAACAGGGTTTGAGGAGAAAATATGTTCTGGTTCAGTCCCAGCTCCCTGCTGCCAGCAGTGATGGCACACTGCATCCCTTGAAAGGGTGTCAGCAAGTCCCAACCAGAGGCATCCACAGGGTTAATTCAGTATTCTCAAGGGCTTAAGTGGAGCATGTATTAAACATGAAGCACTAGCAATGCTTTGAGCCACGGCACTGACCCGACCCATTAAACCAGGGCAATCCCNTAGGTAGCAGCTTTTGGACCAAACATGGGTTGCCTTTCTGCAATAAGCTCATCAGGTTGTCACTCTGCTGTTAAATTGGTGCCGTTAGCAGCTGCCATGGAGGCCAGGTGCCCATTCCTGATGCCTGAAAAGTGGCCACTGGCTATTTACTCCCAGTGGGATCATTGCAATGCAACTGCCTGTTTTCCTATGGAAAGGGATGGAAAAGAAGAACAAGTCCGTGAAGAAGAAATTTCCCCAAATATTTATTGGGAAATCAGAATACTGTTAAAAAAAGAAAAAAAAAAAAAAAAAAGAAAAAAAATATTATACTTTCAGAAACTTAAATAATTCTCACTGACATTTTTGATGTCTATCTCAACTTCCCTTATCTGAACTTTGTACCCTTGAAAAATTCGATAAAGCGAGTTTGGCGATTTTATTTCAGCAAGAGGGAGCTTGTGTCATAACACACTGTTACATAACGATTAAACCCCGGGAAAATACATGGAGTCTGGAAAGAGCCCAGATTTCAGCTGCATCCTTGGAGCTTATCTGTAACAAACACATAGCTGTAATAAAAATGAGCTGGATGGGAATGCATGAGTAAGCTCTTCAGATGTAGCAAACTGACTAGTGAAAAGAGGAAAATACGGTGGCGAGCGTGGAACGGTGCTTTCTTCTGTTCAGAACTTTAATGCTTGGTAGAGGAGATGGAAAAGCTACTGACACAAATGTATTCCCAGCATTGTAATTTAAATAACACATCTGCACAGCGAGACTGTATCTACATAGACATAACCAGCACCACTGCTTCTCTGATATCAGTCATAGGGAATGAAAAGGAGCGGGCTGAAAGGATCATTTATTTCCTTTAAAAACTGAAGAATGAGGGGGCTATTTATGCTGCAAGAACGATGTAAGAGATGCCTTGGGAATGAAAGTTGCCTGTGAGCAAAATTCTCATTGAAGTTGATAGCGGATTGTTTTGATTTGAAGAACGTTTGTGTTTTGGTGCTCCCTGGCTCTCCCCTGCCCAATCCACTCTACTGGAAGTGCTGGGCCAATCCTGCCCTGGAGGCAACACATCTTCACAGCAGAGCAAGTGCAGCTGATCTCGCGTGCCAATACGTGGTTTGGGTGACTTCTTCAATTACTGTAACCAGCCAGAGTGGCTTGCTTATTTATTGGGAAGTTTCCAGTCTTGTTTGGTTTGCCTTGATTGCATGGCACGCTGAGATGTCAATTAATAGCTATGAGTGCCCAGAGAATGTGATGGGTGATTCTTACTCTTGTATAAATTCAAATAAATACATAAGGAAATGAAAGATATTTACTACAGGTCACTGTTGCTGCATTTAATTATGTGTGTGACTGTAGAGGGAGAGGAATCAGACAGCTCTTTGCACATCTCTTCATTTTAAAACCCTGTCATGTTCCTCTGATTACTCTGGAAGGTGGACACTAAAGGATCCAGGAGGAAAATGGAAAGAATAAATCAGAGATTTGGGGAAAAAGCAAAATGATCCACTGAAACCTCCAAAATGATGCACTGTGTTACAGCAGAGGGAAGCTATTTCTAAAGATCCTTAACAGCACAGCATCCCCTTAGTCTTGAACCTTGAATGTATTTATTCTTATAGTGCCCCAAGGGAAGGGAAATGTTATTCCAGAGCACTAAATTTTGCTCCACTCTTATTTTAGGAGGCTAATCCAAAATAGCAAACCCTGATCTTTCACTAAACTGCTCCTTCTTCTGGAGGTGACCAAACCCTGCGTGTCTTGGCAGCCTCAGAAGGTTTGATTTTGACATCAATCTTACAAGTCAAATAGCCTCAGTTCACACTCACACGGGACTTCTGTCACAGTACAGGTGAAGCAAGGACATCTAACAGGTCTTCATTACCTCAATGCCCATAGCTTGAATCACCACTCAATTGGAGCCATGCTATGCACACAAGTTTCAGCTGCCTGTGGCAACCACGGATAATATCTGCTTGCTAGATGTTATCTCCCTGATCAGACCCCTTCACAGATAGCTCTGTGCAACCATTGCTGAGTAACTGAGTCAAAAGAAACCTATGGAAGTCAATGCCACATTCAAAGCTTTCATAAACCACACAACAGCAGCAAGAGGAGGAAGGAACTCAATATTTAATCTACAAGGCACTGGAAAATTGTCACCAATCAGAAAATTGGATCCAGCTCATGGAAAGGGTCTACAGCAGATCTAGGACTCTCTTATGCCTCCCAGGTCCAAAAGTTAAACATGATCTCCCCAGCAACTCCAGTGCATTTATGTGGCAACAAATACTTGTAATCAGAAGTTCTGCTTTCAGATTTGACCATTTTTACTGGACTTCCATCCCACAGCACTTGCAAGAATCTTTTAAGCAGCTAATTTAGTTGATAACAGCTCCAATTAGAGCAGAAGACTGTAGTTATATTTTCCTTTGTTTTCATCCAGCTTTCTCACTGCTGCAATAAGCAGGTATGAGAAACAAAAGGCACTTACTGTCCCTACTGAGTATGGCCATAAAATTATCCCCAGGGAGCAAGATCACAGAAGGACACAGCCTATAATTATGAGTTGAGAGTACAAACAGAATGTGAATTCCTTTCCATATTGACTCCAACAGATTCTTGAAGAAAAGAGAAGGAAACAAGTCTGATATGCAGTAATTTTATCTGTTGCTTCCCATATTAGCACAGTGCAGACAATGAACACTCCAGTATAAACTCGTCATGCTAATCAGGGGCATAAGCTCATGAAGGCACGAGATGTTGCTTGCCAAAAAGTAGTTTCACAGGAGANGAAAGGGTCTACAGCAGATCTAGGACTCTCTTATGCCTCCCAGGTCCAAAAGTTAAACATGATCTCCCCAGCAACTCCAATGTATTTATGTGGCAACAAATACTTGTAATCAGAAGTTCTGCTTTCAGATTTGACCATTTTTACTGGACTTCCATCCCACAGCACTTGCAAGAATCTTTTAAGCAGCTAATTTAGTTGATAACAGCTCCAATTAGAGCAGAAGACTGTAGTTATATTTTCCTTTGTTTTCATCCAGCTTTCTCACTGCTGCAATAAGCAGGTATGAGAAACAAAAGGCACTTACTGTCCCTACTGAGTATGGCCATAAAATTATCCCCAGGGAGCAAGATCACAGAAGGACACAGCCTATAATTATGAGTTGAGAGTACAAACAGAATGTGAATTCCTTTCCATATTGACTCCAACAGATTCTTGAAGAAAAGAGAAGGAAACAAGTCTGATATGCAGTAATTTTATCTGTTGCTTCCCATATTAGCACAGTGCAGACAATGAACACTCCAGTATAAACTCGTCATGCTAATCAGGGGCATAAGCTCATGAAGGCACGAGATGTTGCTTGCCAAAAAGTAGTTTCACAGGAGAACAAGCAGAAGGCATCCTGCCTTCCTGCTTAGATCCTACCAGGGCTACAGCCAGGCTGTTCAGCAAGAGTTAGTAAACATCTTTGTTAAACCTGTGTGGGCTCAAACTGTGACCCTCTGATGTCAGGCTTTTCAATAAGACTGCAGCAAGAGTTAGAACTGGGATGTGTGTTCCAGTTTTATTATCCCAACAGATATCTTTGTGAGCAAGAGCTCTTTATCAGCTTCCCTTGCTTGCAGAAGTAAAAATAAGCAACAACAACAAAAAAAATGCTTGTGAGCAGCAGCCTAAAGAACACAGAATTCTTCTGATGATGAATGGAGGCTTTTGCTGAGTTCTGGTGTGTTCACTTCCATTACAGAAAGGGCTACTGTGTGGCTGCAAACAGATCATGTCCTGCCCTGTGTTTACAACATGAACTGCTCCTAAAAAAGCCCTGTGCTTGATTTCCTCTTTCTTTGAGGAATCCTCCCAGTCACTTTTCTCCTCTCTGCTTTTTAGGAGAAAACCACTCTGGGGACAAAAATATAAACAAACTACACAACAAACCAGGGTTAAATTATTCCATGCCCTACCCTACAATATTGCCAGGGAAGGGGGAGAAAGTGACACTGCTCAATGGCATCCAGAGCAGCAGCAGGAGACCATCCTGACCCTGATACCAGAAGGCCAGTCATGGACCTGCATGAGCTGGTCCATCAGTGCTGGAGGAACATTCAAGGGGAGAAAGATGAAGGAAGATAACAACAAAGAATGTAAATAAGAAGTGAAGGTTAAGTGAAAGATCAAATCACCATGCTGGACAGGTGAAGGATGGGAACATGGGATTGACACTGGAGTTTCAAGTTGACCCAGGCAGCTGAGCGTAGGAGATTTGGTTGAAACTGTGCAGGAGCATGAAGTGGGGAATCAAAACTGCAGTGAAAGGAAGTAATTAACCAGACAACTACCTCCAGCATTTGTTTATCTATCTCTATTACTGTTTGCCTTGTTTATTAGGATTATAAACTCAAGAGGCCATACCAACTCTGGAGTGACGATACTGTATTTCTCCCAACACAGCCTCAGTTCCTGATTACAATGCTCCTCCAGGGTCCCACTCTAGGCAAATAATATAATAAATAATGGAAATGGACCCAGGAGGAAACTTAGATGTTAACTGTGTAGAAACAGGAAACCTGAGGCTTCATTGCTGTATAAATTTCATGTTGGGTTTAAAGCTCATGCTGTTTGACGGGTAGGTGTTTAGAAACCTGAGCAGGAATACGATGCCACTTGGAAAATGAAAAGCATGGAGATTTCTATTCTGGCTGCTGCTGCATTAGTGCCAGCTCTGTCTTTTCAGATGCTTCCTGCTGGTTCTCCTAGAGCACAGGAAGAAATGTTCTGGTGATTAAGCAGCAGTATCATTATAAAAGCCAAATGAATAATCATTGTGTTAATGAACTTTATCTGAGAAAAGATTAGGGTGTTGCGTGGTTTTGTTTGTTGTTTTTTTTTTTTTAATGTTAAGCCTCTTTCCTTATGAAAGAGGAAATGCACTCTCATTTCATTTAATCAACCCTGAGATGATCATGATCTATACAATTTAATTTTCAGTCGGCATGTATTCTCCCATATCTGCATATGCAGTTGCTTAAATGGTGGCATCAAATCACTTTAATACGTCAGAGACAATGCACTTTCCTNAACCTTCTCCATAAAGTTATCAGGTACTTTCTGCATCTGGAGTTCTCTACAATTAATTTCAGCATCATAAAAATAAGTAAAGGGTTCATCTCATACAGGCAGAGAAAACCAGAGCAGAAGACTGTAGTTATATTTTCCTTTGTTTTCATCCAGCTTTCTCACTGCTGCAATAAGCAGGTATGAGAAACAAAAGGCACTTACTGTCCCTACTGAGTATGGCCATAAAATTATCCCCAGGGAGCAAGATCACAGAAGGACACAGCCTATAATTATGAGTTGAGAGTACAAACAGAATGTGAATTCCTTTCCATATTGACTCCAACAGATTCTTGAAGAAAAGAGAAGGAAACAAGTCTGATATGCAGTAATTTTATCTGTTGCTTCCCATATTAGCACAGTGCAGACAATGAACACTCCAGTATAAACTCGTCATGCTAATCAGGGGCATAAGCTCATGAAGGCACGAGATGTTGCTTGCCAAAAAGTAGTTTCACAGGAGAACAAGCAGAAGGCATCCTGCCTTCCTGCTTAGATCCTACCAGGGCTACAGCCAGGCTGTTCAGCAAGAGTTAGTAAACATCTTTGTTAAACCTGTGTGGGCTCAAACTGTGACCCTCTGATGTCAGGCTTTTCAATAAGACTGCAGCAAGAGTTAGAACTGGGATGTGTGTTCCAGTTTTATTATCCCAACAGATATCTTTGTGAGCAAGAGCTCTTTATCAGCTTCCCTTGCTTGCAGAAGTAAAAATAAGCAACAACAACAAAAAAAATGCTTGTGAGCAGCAGCCTAAAGAACACAGAATTCTTCTGATGATGAATGGAGGCTTTTGCTGAGTTCTGGTGTGTTCACTTCCATTACAGAAAGGGCTACTGTGTGGCTGCAAACAGATCATGTCCTGCCCTGTGTTTACAACATGAACTGCTCCTAAAAAAGCCCTGTGCTTGATTTCCTCTTTCTTTGAGGAATCCTCCCAGTCACTTTTCTCCTCTCTGCTTTTTAGGAGAAAACCACTCTGGGGACAAAAATATAAACAAACTACACAACAAACCAGGGTTAAATTATTCCATGCCCTACCCTACAATATTGCCAGGGAAGGGGGAGAAAGTGACACTGCTCAATGGCATCCAGAGCAGCAGCAGGAGACCATCCTGACCCTGATACCAGAAGGCCAGTCATGGACCTGCATGAGCTGGTCCATCAGTGCTGGAGGAACATTCAAGGGGAGAAAGATGAAGGAAGATAACAACAAAGAATGTAAATAAGAAGTGAAGGTTAAGTGAAAGATCAAATCACCATGCTGGACAGGTGAAGGATGGGAACATGGGATTGACACTGGAGTTTCAAGTTGACCCAGGCAGCTGAGCGTAGGAGATTTGGTTGAAACTGTGCAGGAGCATGAAGTGGGGAATCAAAACTGCAGTGAAAGGAAGTAATTAACCAGACAACTACCTCCAGCATTTGTTTATCTATCTCTATTACTGTTTGCCTTGTTTATTAGGATTATAAACTCAAGAGGCCATACCAACTCTGGAGTGACGATACTGTATTTCTCCCAACACAGCCTCAGTTCCTGATTACAATGCTCCTCCAGGGTCCCACTCTAGGCAAATAATATAATAAATAATGGAAATGGACCCAGGAGGAAACTTAGATGTTAACTGTGTAGAAACAGGAAACCTGAGGCTTCATTGCTGTATAAATTTCATGTTGGGTTTAAAGCTCATGCTGTTTGACGGGTAGGTGTTTAGAAACCTGAGCAGGAATACGATGCCACTTGGAAAATGAAAAGCATGGAGATTTCTATTCTGGCTGCTGCTGCATTAGTGCCAGCTCTGTCTTTTCAGATGCTTCCTGCTGGTTCTCCTAGAGCACAGGAAGAAATGTTCTGGTGATTAAGCAGCAGTATCATTATAAAAGCCAAATGAATAATCATTGTGTTAATGAACTTTATCTGAGAAAAGATTAGGGTGTTGCGTGGTTTTGTTTGTTGTTTTTTTTTTTTTAATGTTAAGCCTCTTTCCTTATGAAAGAGGAAATGCACTCTCATTTCATTTAATCAACCCTGAGATGATCATGATCTATACAATTTAATTTTCAGTCGGCATGTATTCTCCCATATCTGCATATGCAGTTGCTTAAATGGTGGCATCAAATCACTTTAATACGTCAGAGACAATGCACTTTCCTGTTTGTTGTGACAGTGAGCAGGCTTGGCTCCCTTTGCCAGATTGCTATTGCAGAATAATCTCACTGGAAGGGATTTTAAGAGGTCAGAGAGTCCCAGACCACTGGTTAACTGCTCTGTGGTAAGCAGTGTATTGCCTTCCTTGTGAGTAGTTATGATGAGAAAACAGAAGAATTGGGTTACTGCACAATATGAAGTAGCAAACACTTGCAAACTGGTTTAAGAAAGCTAAGTGTTGGAACCACAAAGTCATTGTGGGACAGGATGACTTGGTAAGATCCCACGTTTTGGTTTGAGAGAACCACAATCACTTCTTTCCTCTAGTTGGGAAGAGATAAATCTCTTACCTCAAGAGAACAGTTCAAGACAAACTGCTTTGCAAAGTATTTTGAGGTGAAGCAGTCAGCTGCTGACTTGGACTATTTGTGCTTCTCTGGCATCTTCCTTAAGAAGGAAAAGTAAGATGCAAGTGGCAGAGGTATCATGGTGTGATGTTGCTGCAATAAAAAGTGATGGGCTGTGTTGAGAAGCATAGCAAGCATGGTTTTCAGCTCCTTTCTAGGAAGGTTCCTCTTCATATCATATTCTCATCTCCTAGAGGAATCCTGATGTGTGAGAGAAGCAGAATGAGAGGCCAGGACCTCACTGTGGCTGGATGCTTCTGGTCACTTCTCTGGCTGCCTGAGAAGCCAAACCTGTCTACACTGTGTGACTGATGAGAACATGGTGTGTAAAAGATTAAAAAAAAAAAAATTAAAAAAAAAAAATCAAACCAAACCAAACACCTCAAAAACAAAAAATCCCCCCATAGAACAAAAATAAAAGGGATTTTCTAGATATACACTTCACAGAATCACAGAATGTCAGGGGCTGGAAGGGACCTTGACAGATCATCGAGTCCAACCCACCTGCCAGAGCAGGATCACCTAGAGCAGAACTAATTCCTGGATTAATGTTTTTAAAAGTGAAAAGCACAAGGTCATAGAAGTGGTCTAAGGAATAAACTAATCTTTTCTTGTGATAAAACGACTGTCTGAACTTCATTTGTTGTCAGGAAAAGTAAACAAACTGTTTTTACCAGAACATAAACATCTCAGATTCTGAAGTGGCTTTAACCCAAGAAAGTAGCTGCAGTTGGAAATTCCATATTAATTTACATCGATGGGTATCAATCAAACCAGCACCAGACCTGACCTTCCAAAAAACACAGTGTCAACTGGTGTGTAAAGATAAATTCTCTGCTGGTCACAATGGTACAAAAAGGTTTAACAGATTTGTTGGGTCAAAGGAAATATTTCTGCTTCTTTCTGGGTTCTCAGGAAGAACCAGTTTGTAATCAACTCTCCCTTCAGTGGTGGAAAACAAGCCCCACACAATGTGTTTTCCTCCACACGTCTCTTCAAGTGACAAACTTTCTCCACCTGCTGCCTTTCTGCTCATGCTACAGCAAGAGATGAAATTGTGGAGCTTGTCTTTAATGAGCCTATGTTCTCTGGTAATCAGAGCACCCCTTCATTACCTGGAACTGGAGCTTTGTGTTGCCATGGCATTTTTACCCAGGTAACTTCATGAATGGTGTGATAAACACAGGTCCACACAGCACGGGAAAGAGGAGAGGGGCAAACCGACTCCACGGAAGTTACCTTGGATTGGTTTGTAATAGATTTGGGAAATGGATAACATATGCTCCAAAGAGAGAGCTAGACATCAACACATGCTAAGAAGTCCAGAGGGAAACAGATCATTACAAGCTTTTTTTTTTTTTTTTTGTGGATTAATCAGCCTGTGAAAATGTTGGAGTGATGTTAAGCACCCAAACACCCATCCAACTCCCACGAAAACAAGTTGTCCTCCCCTCAAATCACCCGTGGCAAAGTGGCTGGTTGTCTTTTCTACTGAAACATAACCATAAAGGCCTTAAAAGGAGCCCAAATCCTTTTGGAGATCTCCATGGCACCACCTCCCCCAAGGGACAGCAGCTGTTGCACCACAGTGTTATTTTTTGCCATAAGAACCACCAATAAAGGAGACAGCAGCATATGGAGCTGCCACGTTGGCATCGTAGAAAATATTGATCCCTGCTGTGACAAAGCATGACAAAAAGAGTTTGCAAATGGCAGGATGGTCTGGCATGAGCATTTTTTTTTTGTTCTTGCCATTGAAACTGGATTTTTAAATTTCTTTTTAGTGTTCTGTTCATGATAAATCCATCAAATAGACCATTATCAGGGAAATTGAAAGTATTCAAAACAGTCTGTCTTAAGGAGTATATTTGGAATAAGGAAAAAACCCCCAAACCAACTAACCCAACAAACAAACAAAAAAAACCAAACCCTAACCCAATCAAGAAAAAAAAACAAAACCCACAATCAAACCAAAGAGGTTCATCTGAAAGTCTTAAATGATTTCTATTGGATTCCTTCCAAAATGAAGTAGGATTGGAAGATGACAGAAGAGTTTCATTTCTGTCTTCAAAATGGTCTATTTATATGTTTACCTTGTGAACAATTTTTCCTTCATGAAATATTTTTTTTTTGCTTTTTGATGGGTTTAAGTTGTTTGGTTGTTGTATTATTTTTTTTTTTTAATACTGTGGTTAAATATTTTTTCTATTGAAAAAGTTCCATTACTTCTCAAACCCACTCCCTGCACAATTTAATTGTAAGAACTTTTCTTTGGATTTCACTAAAATGATTTTTTTTTTCCCTGACAATTTTTAGTTCACGCATGAATCTCCAAATTCAATACCTTCAATTATAACAGAGAAAAATGGACCTAGTGTCATGATTATAGGCAGAAACCCAAACTAAAATTCATATTTCCTTTCCCACCCGACCCTCCTGTTTTTATTCCCCTTAACTCCACACTTCTATTTGTAAATGACAGATATGAAATTTATGAAGAACAAAAATCTAAGAAAATATGAATTGTGTTGAAAAGCATGAAAGTTGTTCTTTAACAACTGCTTGCTCCGAGTTCTAGGAAAAGTTACACAGAAAATCTGACAAACAAACAAGAAATCTTTCTATGTAGGCAGACGAGGTGAGCCAAAGGTAACAAAGTCAAAACAGAGAGGAAAAGCAAAGAAATCTGCCATTTTATTTTTAAACGCTATATTGAAATAGAAGAGCAGAGTGGGAGAAGGTATTAACCCAGAAAAGAGAACAGATTGGGAGGAAACAAGGCAAGGGTAAATGCCATCTGTATTTGTGGTATTACCTACCTAAATAATAAAACTGGATGAAAGTTTTCTAAAGGAAAAAAAAAAAAAGTATTCAGGTCTTTCAAATCATTTCTAGGCCGAGACCAAATTTTCTGGGGAAGAAAAAGTGTTAAAGCCCCACAGAAAAATACAACCCCAAAACTCAACTTGCACTTTGGCCATTATTTATTATTTTAGGTTGATTAAGTAACAACAACAAAAAAATCAAGTTTTTTCCTAACTACAGTATCAGACTTTGCCTCTCTTTTGTCTTTGTCCTTAGAGATCTACCCAGCAGTTTCCACCATCTGATGCCAACGTAATTTATGGGCTGTTTGTTTCTCCCCTTCCCTGTCATTAATAAAGGAGGATCACTACTTTTATAGTTACAGTTAAAATAAATCAACATGTTAATTGGGATTCAGGTGGGGACCTGCAACAAGCAGGAGGGAAAGGAAAAGATCTTTAATTTTATCTGTAGCCTTTTACACCTGGAGTAGGAGTTTACAGCTGGGAGAGCGAGGTCAGGAGAAGACCATTACTCTTCACACAAGTCAGCTCAGCCATTCCTCAGAAGATTTGTGCTCCAGACCCTTCTCTGGCCACACTCCAACCCCTCAATGTTCTTCTGGGAGTGAGGGGCCCAAAACTGACCCCAGGAGTTGAGGTCTGGCCTCCCCAGTGCTGAGTACAGAGGGATGGTCACCTCCCTGGTCCCGCTGGCCACGCAGTTTCTGATACAGGCCAGGATGCTGTTGGCAATCAATACCCTCATCTCCCTTTCTGCTGGGCAGTTTTCCAGCCAGGATTTTTCTCAGGAGGGGACTTCTGAGTTGTATAAACACATTGAAGTAGCCACTGGGCTCTCTGGAGGGTTTGGGAAGTGACAGGTTCCCAGATGACATGGATGTTTGAACTGCAACATGAACGAGGAGGTGCTGAGCTGGGATTTGCTAGCAAAGTGCTCACAGGGCCATGGTTGGAAGAGGGTTTTGGAAACAGATGCCTTGTCATTTTTAGGTTTTGCTTTTAGAGGCAAGATCAAAGAGAAAGAGTTTTGAAGGAAAAATAGGTGTCAGGTGGAGGCTTTGCAGAGCTTGAGACATTTGGGATCAGGCCACGTGTACCAGTCATTTCAGGCCCAAAATTAAATAGGTGGCTACTGGTTGTGAGCCCAGTAGTGCCAGAAAAATTAAGAGACTGTAGAAATGACATTTTAACCACCCAGTTCAGAGACCCTGAGAGATATTCACACATCAACAAAATGTCTTTACATGCTTTTTAGATTTGGATGTGCCCAAGGGTTTCCTGCCCTCCATGAAGCTGCCCACTTGAACCCAGTGACCAGACTGGGAGGCTCATTCTCATCTTGTTATTTAGTATGTCCCTTGTCTGCTCATTTATTATATTTCCATATATAAAATAATATTTCAGATATAATTACATTTTAAAAAATTAAAGAAGAACAACCCCAACATGTTATATTCAGCAAATTTCATCAAGCAGCAGTTAAATCATACAGAACCTGTAGCCTCTATTGTGTTATTCTTCTCCAGAAACTTTGGTCCCAGAACACAGATAACAGATAAGAAAAAAAAATAATAATTCTACAGCTGGTAAAAACAGACCAAACTTCATTTCCAATAAAGACCATGTTTCAGTAATAGAAGAGCCAAAACAGTGTTTAACCCAACAGATCCAAACAGCTTGAAACTGCTCTCTCTTCTCCAAATTTTCCTCAAGCTGATCTAAAAAAGCTCCTAAACAAACTGATACCTTAATTTATTATACTGATACAATTTCTCTTCACCCAAGTTTCAAATTAATGCACTGAACATGATACATCTTTATAAATGAGAAACCAGCTTTGGTATTAGATTGGAACAAAACAACAGAAAGCCTGAGATGCCAACAACCAAACCATCCATTTGCATTGTCCCGTGTACACAATCAAGAAAAAACATTCAAAAAGCTGATAAAAAGCTTAAAAAAATTCAAAACCAGCCTCACCTCCACACACATAAACATACTCTTTCTCTCCAAAGCCTGGCCTGGGAAAAGCAAAACAGCCACTAACTTCATTTTAAAGACACTTGTCTCCAAAGCAAACATCAAAGCTCACATATCAGACCTGTAATCAATACATCCCCCCACAACTCCTCCAGCTTTTGGAGCCTACCTGGCCACCCAATGGTCTTCCCTTGGTGCTGAGATCCTGATGAGCAGAGCTTCTGGCTGGGAAACATTCCCACCACAGCCTCCACCTGCAAAGGTTTATAAGAAGCACTTGGTTCTTGTTGCTCATGCAAATTTGATGAGGATTCTCCTCCCCCCAATATAATTATTGCCCATGGAAATCAAGTGCCCATCACAATATCATGGGGGGGGGGAAAATAATTAAAAAAAAAATAAATCAATATTCCTTTGATGAGAAAAGGACACATCATTTTCACCAGACCTTTGCTAAAGATAATAGCATCTCTGTTTTGTTTCCCTGTATTGCTGAGCAGCAATATAAGAGAAATTAAACTATTTCATGCAGCCTACAAGGTTATTTGCCTAAGGACTGAAAAATAGAGGCAGGAGAGACACAGATATTTTTTTCTTTTAGGAGATTGTCTGATTTTCTTCTTGCTAGCAGGCTTGCTCTACTATTTTCAGGGCAGCTTAGTGTCAGATAAAGCACACCAAAAACATATTATTTAAAACCTGTCAAAAAGAGAACTTGGTTATGGCTCTAGTAAGAATTTGACACACTCCTGAATCCTAAACTTTGCTTCTTGAAGGGAACACAATAGACTGTGCTTCAATGACACCAGACATCTTCCCTTTTGTATGCTGGGATAGAGTAGGCAGCAGATTAATAATTCAGTGCTCATTAGAAAGTACAACACGCAGTAAGCAATCAGATATAATTAGGTCGAACTGTATAGATGATTACAGAATGAACGACATCTATGAATCTATTTCAGGTGAAATATCATCATCATTTCAGTGGTAGGGTCAAGAATTAACAGGAATCCTATCAAATGCTCAGCTGAAACACTGATTTTTTATGTTTTCTTACCATCATTTGCCTGTTAGAGCAGTTTTTCACTAGGAGCATACTGCAAACACATCCAACATATTCAGGCTCCCTCCGAGTTTCTTTTCTTGCATGGAAATCACCGATTCTGTTTTTCCTCAAGATCCTTATATCACATCAGTATACCTCGAGGCAAGTATATGACCACATAATTGAAGCAGTAAATTGATGACAATTAGCACATTAGCAGAGAATAGCAGCAAGTGATGGTCTTAATTGACAATGCAGTGGTTAGTAATTGATGTTAATGACTCACAAGAAAAGAATAGTGACTAATAACTGTAATTTTTAGCTATTTTCCCAGCTGGTAAGCTTTGTACAAGGTTGGGGCAGGTGGGGCTGTAGGCTGGTCAAGAGAGCATGTGGCATTGGCACCTAACAAACAAGGGGCTGATGATTTAAGCAGGAGTTTTGTGAATTACTGAGAAGCAGCTTCAGCTTTCTAGGGTTTCATAAAATAAATTACAAATTGCTCCGGGGTTCTGCTACTTTAAGAGAACTGGTAGTTTTGTCACCACTTCCACAACTCATATTTCTCAGCTATATTTTGGAAGAGCTGTGCCAGTTCTCTGCAAGGCTGAGCAGTGCACACAGGGATTAGGGGATGTTCACCCCTCTTCAAAATGTGTTAATGCATGAGGGGAAAAAAAAACAACCAACCCACCAAACAACAAACCACGAAAAAACAATGCCTATTTAAAACTTTCAAAAGCATTGGGTTATGTTTTCTGGACAGATGGTAGATTTTGAGCAGCCTGCCTTATCTGGGGGACCTCCTGTCACAATAAACAACTCATGGAAACTAAGACCTTGATGCCATTTACTGGGCTGAATTCTACCCGGGAGAACGGCAGGATTAGGAGATTTATTTTCCTGTTACATGGGAATTTGCCTGTTCTTAAAGATGTATTCCCTGCATAAAATACTTATTGTATTGAAGAAGAGGGGAATTAATCATACTTAACAGTAAAACATATGGATAAACCACGTGGGTAGCAACAATTATCCAAAGATACCTAACATGATGACACTGAGAGATGCCTAATTATAGCCTTGGACTTCCCTTCAGTAGGTGATGTACAACCACATATATGGAATAATCCCCTCCTTAAAGACTAGTGCCAACACCTAACACTGCAGATTTTTCAACCCATCAAACGTCTTCCTTACCTCAAAGGCAAAAATGCTCAAGAGAGAACTTGTTCTGAAGCTTTTTCTTTTTAATGTTGTAGCTCCTCTCCTGTATTTTTCCATCAGGTTTGAGAACGATTAAAAGCCAGTCCATGGCTGGCTTCTGTGTGAGCATTATAATCTTCCAGGCAATCATTGCCATTGGAGTTTGAATGATAAAAGACTGCCATAAATTTTCAAATGAACTCAGTTCTCTTTATATTCCTCCTCGAGTGCTCATTACTTTGATCCAAATTGTGGAGAGTATATCTCTACAGCCTTGACATACCTTCTCATGGCCAGTCTTTAACATACAGAGCCAGCTGCAGTAAATCAAAGCAGTGAATCAAAGTCGATGTGTTTAGGCTGATTTACACCAGCCAAGGCTCCAGCCTGGTCCTTGGACTGCTGGTGACTCCTCAAGGAGGAACCAAGCCTGGTGTCACCCCAGGAACCATGTGGTGGGTTTCCTCAGCCTTGCCAGCCCACAGTGCTTCACCTTGGGATGAATTCCTGGGGCACAGAACTTCCACAAGTATTATAGCGCTCAGATTTTATTTCCCATTATTATGAGAATTTTTTTACCCCTTTTTCCTGCATAAAGAGATGGAAATTCTTCCTGCTGCAGAGATAAATATTCACGTTTTGTGGTTGTTATTTTTTTTCACCCTTTCTCCAGAGGGGATCCTCCCTGGAGAATGTTGTGTGGTTGAAGAAGAGTCTGGTGGCAACAGGTTTTACTGCAGCATGTCTTTCTGCTTAGATTTTGAGGAAGACAGATGAATAATCTATTAAGAAAAAAAAAAAGAACAAGAATAGCTCCCAGTTGCTGAGGCATATAGAAAAGCCAAACTGAAAATTATTCAGGTGCCCTGAAAGTGAAAACTTTTTTCCTTGTCTGAAGTAGTTTTTGTGGGTAACTTCTGGTCATGCAGACCCAGATTGCTACATTAATGAAAGGTTTTTTTATTCCCAAAAGGTGAAAAACAACCTGATATTTTTGGAAAGCTCCTTAACAACTGAAAAGTCAGGGAATGTTTTCATACAGCTACTACTTCCTACAATACAAGTATCTTAAAATAACATTTTTAGCAATGCTGTGTTCCTACCCTGACATGGAGCTTGTTCAGCTTCAGTGCCTAAAGACCATAACAGTATTTGTCATCAGTAAATACATTCATTAATTTTTTATTTTGCAAGAAGAGCCATTCATTAAGTAGAATTCAAACAAATGCTTGTATCTGTGACCTCTACTCATGGCATTTGTTTCCAAGAGCTGGTATGTAATTTCCTTAAGCCTCCAAAGCATATAAATATGATATCCATGGAAATCACCACCCACTAGGTGAGAAGGGCTGAGAACACAAGTTATTAAGACCCTTCCAGTAATTTTCAGATTGTGGAAGGCTCTGTAGCAGGTGCTGGACTTGAGCTCTTTGAAGCTAAAGTGAGAACTGAGGATGCTCAGGCACAGATGTAGCTTTTCTCCCACTCAATCAATGCTCAGGTGTAACAAGAGTTGTACAAGAACATCTCCAACTGAAATCACAGGAGTGGTGTGTGGGAAAAGACAGGCACCTGTCACACAAAGCAAAGAAGGGGTTGTGTATCACCCAGGTGTAAAACTGCTGTGTGGTGAGGGAACCTCTTTTTTGTCTGGCTACTGCTACAAACACAAAGGCATCTCGAGTTTCTCAAGTCTACCATCTAACATGAGTGACTGAAGCATCTTCAAGAGATGTTCGTGTCAGGTTTTAACAGAAATGATCAGAGAAACAAGAAATCTTCCTGAGCTTCTCTGATTTTATTTTGAATTTTTATTCTCAGCGGCAGAACCTTATTGTAGAGTTGAGAACAGACTTTCTGATAACCCCTTTTTTTTCAGCCACCAGTAATTTTCTCAACTGATCTAAGGCAGAACTGGGAGAAAGAAGAAAAGCTTGTTTAGCTAGGAACAAGATGATTAGAGAGCTGAAACAGCTCTGCTATGAGGACAGGCTGAAGGAGCTGGGGTNAGTGGCACAGGCTCCCCAGGGAGGTGGTTGGGGCACCATCCCTGGAGCTATTGCAGGTGAGGTTGGCCAAGGCTCTGAGCAGCCTGGGCTAGTTGAGGGTGTCCCTGCTCCCTGCAGGGGGCTGCACTAGATGCCCTTTGGAGGTCCCTTCCAGCCCTAAACATTCTATGATTCTACTTTTTCCCCCAAGCATATTTTGCAGAGTAATTCCCAACGCTTCAGCACCCTCCCTATTCCACGCTGGTGGGTTCACTCCAGGGTGGAGTGCTCAAATACCTCCACCCACTCGAGCAGGTAGGATGCCTTAGCAACACCTGGCTGCCAGGAGAGATCATCCCTTTGTTTGTTTAATACCACTGCTGAAGCTCAGAGCCCCCGTGCAGTGAATTACAGCTGCTGGGGAAAGAGCTTGCAGCAGGCGGTCCATCACCTGCACATCTGATGCCGAGGACAGGCAGGAATGAAGATGCCAGATTTTTTTCCATTGGTGTAATTTACTGGGGGTCCATTAGCCTCCAAAAGGCCGTGTGGGTTCAGGCCCTCTGAAAGAAATCTCCTGTAAATCTGACCACCATGTCAGGCAGCTCCACCTGGAACGACAGAGCCTTCCCCGGCGCCTTCTGCAAACTGCGAATTGCTTCCCTCAAAGCCCGTGACAAATTTTTATTGATGTCAATGTGAGCCAAGGACCTGAAGCAAGTTTCACTTCTGCTGCTGATTAAAAGGAAAAAAAAAAAAAAAAAAGGGAAAAACCTGAGTTCGGTTTAAAAAAATTCAGTATTACCGTTGCTGTGATTTTATTAGCTGTGTATTGAGAATAAACATAGTGTAATTGAAATCTTGGTGAATCCCAACTCTGCCTGTTGTATTTTCTTGGGGTCATTTCGTTTACTTTGATCACAAAAACATTTCGAGTGACTTGTAGAATGTTAAATAAACACCAGCAAGCAAAATTTGCATATTACTTGTATTTACAAGCTTTTAGAAATCTATTTTGTGCAAAGCTAATTATTATAATGATGGCTGAGTATGAACCAACACCAGAGAAGATTTAATTCAAACGACTTTTTTTGTTATATGCACTTGTTTTAATTTTCCAGCTTCGCTGAATAACTAGAAATCTTTGCAGCTGTAGCAAAGTGCCTCATATATAATGTATAGATCACATCCTCTTGCCATTTTTCACAGGTGCCTGGCTATTATACGGTTCAGAATTCATTCATAGTGCCTATTAGAGGTCTTTATATGTAACTGACTTCCTTTCTTGAATATTTATAGCTTTTATGAGACATTTATGGGTAGACCCAACAAGAGTTTCTAAGGAAATACTGGGAAATAGTCCCGTATAACATCATTAATATACCGTGCTTTGATGGTAATGGCCACAAATGTCATCTAATTGCTATGTTCTTACTTTGTCTAAGCTTTGTATTGATGGGGAGACTTATAGAGAACCTCTCCACTTGAAGAAGTGTTCTGGGAAATTATTTGGCTCCCATGGAAAGTAATACATTTCAGCCTAGAAATTACCCATTCACGTCAGGGTATCATGGGCTGCACTAAAGGTTTCAGACACTTGAATGAAACTCAAAACATAGGTTGCATGTGGAAAAATATAAGTAAACCAGGTAAGACTGAGCTGGCTCATGCTGTGACAAAGAGAGGTCTAAGAGAACAAGCAACATTGCAAAGGCCAGTGACTCACTGTATGAAAGACAGAAAAGCTGTTTTGTACAGTTGCATGTAAGAGTGAGATAGAAATATCAGATAATACTGGCCAGCAAAGTCAGAAAGATGATGCTCCTTATCAGAGATGCCTTGAGGGCTTAAATCAAGATATGTTCCTTCTAATAAGGTTACACTCAGTGTGGTTAACAAGGTTATAACAAAATTCCACACTTCCCTACACTAGAAAGTTTACATTAGAAAGGAGGATTTAAAATGCATGTGTATATATATATATATATATATATATTTACATATATCTCTGTTATTTCAACCTTTGATGCTTGTGGTTTATGGATTTGCCTCCTGAGGTGGCTTTGGTTTAGGTAACATTATATCAAAAAGATAAAAGTCTAATGTAATGAAGATTTGTATGAAAGCATAGACTCATTTTTCCAGCCAGAAGTAGCATGGTGAGAGCATTGGACACAGGAGGAGTTGCTGGTCAGGATGGTGTAAAGCAGAAACCATGTCACTTCTGCTGTCTGACTCCTTAATAAACAGATTATGAGAGAAATTTGGCTGTGTGGGAAGACCTCTAATAAATGACAAATACCTTTCTATACTTTCTAGATAGGACAGTAAGAAATAAAGTGTGATTTTGTCTAACTGCTGCTATCAAGGGGAAATACATTTGCTCCTTTAAAGGTCATTATATAATTTGGAAGAAATGAGGAATTTGGATAGTGTTTGCTTATTTTGGGAGGCAAACATTAAAGGCTTTTTTGCAGCCCCTTAAACTGCTCAGTGCACTTTCACACTGCTCCCTGTTACTGGGATGAGACTTCTCTCTCGAGTAGCTCCTGGCATCTGGAGCAGCTTTTCTGTAACTTCCATGCTTCACCAATTCCATCTATTTTTATATCTCATCTCTTCTCCCTTGACTATCTCTTTTAATTTCTCTCCATCTGCTTTTTATATTAACTTTATAACTCCATATAACATTTGTGATGCAGCTTGCATGAAAAACACCAGCTACCCAAAATCATGCTGAAGCTTATGGTTAGCCCTGGTGAAGGGATTTGCTCCTCTGGAAGGCTGGTTCCTCCTCCTGAGCTCACAGGAGCAGCTCATTGACAGCAGACAGAGAAGAGAATCACAGCATTTTAATATTTCAGCATTAATCCTCAAGTGGAAGAGTTGATTGCACTAGCTATTGGGCAAGCACATAAACAAAGTGGAGCTTGCAGCCAAAAAGTACAAAATATTTTGGAGCACACTGGTGGCAATGATAAAGAGGCATAAAGATGATGTTTATTTATCCAGTGCAAGACTTTATCTAGAACATGGCTAATGGAAAACCCTGTTAATTGAAATTGCAGAAGTTCAGTGCTTCAGCATCCAGCTTTTTACCACCTGTAATTTGGTTCAGATTGTAATAGTCTATGAGAAAACCTTTCCCTATACAGAAGATCTCCACAGCTTTCAATGTGCTGAGGGATGTCTATGAGCAATGTTTCCAAGGGGTTTGAGTCACCATTTCCACTACTGGGAGTGATTTAAGGCAGTTAAAATAAAAAAAGAATGGACTCAGGTGGCAGTTATAACTGCCCAGTCAGTTATAATAATAACTTAATATAGAAAAGAATAGATTTTAAATTAATCTAGATTAAATTCAAGACATAGAATTAGTCTAGTCAGTGCAGCCTGATTTTCTCATGCTTTGGGAGGCCTCCAGTGTCTCAGTTGCATTGAGCTGCACAAATACCTCTGCTTTTTGGTCTCTGGTCCAATAACAATTATTTACTACAGCTAACAAATCTTCAAGGCCATGTAACCTGTGTTTCACCTCTCCTGACCTCTCACACAACTTATCAGAGCAGTGTAAAATGTCATAAGCGTATTTCCTTGTGTATTGTGCAAGGCCCATTTTTCTTTTTGATGTTGCTGAAGCTCATTTTATCTAGTGCCAGTATATTAAAAATCTATTAATGTTTCACACATAAAAAGAACACGAACTGAACCACTGTAAGATTCATATTGCAATGTACAAGACCCAAAAGTAACTCCAGCATTATTATGCCCCTGCCTGTGCCAAATTGAACTCCTAATGCTCTTGACAAATGTTTTGGAATTCACATGTATTTCTTCCTGACCACACTCCCAGCCATGAGCTCAGAGCTGCAAGTCAAGGCAGTGAATCACACGTGCCAGAGCTGCTTCCCTGTCCCTCTAAGCAACCTCCTCACCTGTAGCAAAAAAATTCCTGAAGGAAATCCAGGTGTATTCAGAATTACTTCACTAAATTAGAGATAAGAAACCCCTTGACAATCAGACAACAGTCTTCCCATTGTTATTTACTGCCTGCCTTTGGAAACAGCAACAGAGTCCAAATATCACTTCTTTGCTCAGCCACTCAGGTCTTCTCCCATGATTTCTTTCTCTATGTGCTCAGGGCTTTAAAACTTATTTATGCCCCTGCTTTTCAAAATACCATGGATTACAGTTATTTTCTTTGCTTGCCTTTTTTTTTTTTTTCTTGGCAGTACTTCAAGTTGTCCAGCTTAGCCTGTTATGACATAGTTTATGAACTTAAGCAAGTGCTACAAGCAAACTACTGAAGCTGAAATCACTTAGGCTAAAGAATTAAGGTGCTTTCAATGTTTGTGGTCTGAATACAACAGCAAACCGAGCTCGGAGAGATTCAGAAAGTCCCTACAAATCCCTTCCCAGTCCAAGAAAGGACCAGCTCTCCCTGAACCAGACTTGACACTGATGATTCTCTGACTTATCCCCCTTTATGGATCACCTTTCCCAATTATTATGAAGATTTTTTATTTCTTGAAAAGCCAATATTTCTCACTGCAATCTGAATTAATTGCTGCTTTGTCCAATCCACAGCAGGCATGGAAAACAGCCTTATCTCTTCCCTCAAATAACCTTTTAGATGTTTGAATCTTGTGTGTCCCTTTCAGGGTAGTTTCTCCTGACATAATACCTCACATTTCTTCCATCTTTCCTTATAGACCCTGTTTGTCATAAGAGGAATAGAAAGAAGGAATAACCCCTGGTGCTTGGCCTATAGGCATGGTGGTGATGGTGCTCTGGTGCTGCTCAGCTAGGAGAGCAGGTGTTGGCTGAATGGCAAGGGTGAGGTTTACCCTCATCACCACTCTCCTTCCTTCAGGGAAGGACCCATGATTTGTTTAATGAGGACCACAAGCTAAACCAGTCTCTTTCCTTCTTAAAATCTACTACTGGAGGTTATTCTACTATCCTATAATGTTTGGAAAGTGGGGAGGCAAACAGGAGAATGCATTGCCCTGTAAAGGAAATACCTTTGTTATGTGCTTCCTTTCCACCCTCTGTTGCTGTTCTTCATATTGATTAAATCTTCATTTAGCTTCATCGTTTTTTCCTTCATTTTCATCTCACATGCTCACTACACCTGGTTTCATAATCTGTTGTCATGGAAATCAGACAGATGTCAAAAACATGGCTTTATCACTTAACTGTGTGATCCACACAAGAGAAAGAATAATGCAGAGAACCTGATGGGAAGTTTTACAGGTTAAAGCAAAACAAGAAGACAATTAAAAACCATCCGATGAATTAAACAACAAGAAAAATATTACCTTTTATATGTAACAATGTTCTCATTATCACTGCTGACAAAAATTTTCAGGTATTGTTTTCTGTGATCATTTTTGTTTATTCTTTTATGTGGAGAACCTCAAAGGCTCCTGACCTTCATGTGAATTAACAGCACAAAACAAGCTGTGATTGTGAAAAGAGTGTCCTGGTATAAACTTCTTACCCAGTTAGGGCTTTGCAGGTGTCCACTGAGCTCAAGCCTAGCAAGTGGAGTAAGAGGTTTCTCACACATGTTAAACCAGAATAAACAAGCTGAGAATAAAACCAAAGGGCATTCTCCTAAATGTCCAAGGGGTGGGCAGAGGAGTCTCATTTCTCTCACAGAGGGAAATGGCATTTCAATTCTTGCTTAGGACTGCACAGCCCCACTGAAGGAGATGAGGGTCAGCATCACCAAACCTGGGGTGATGCCCCAGAGGATGTACCCAGAAATTCTATATATTTCTAAATTTAACTGAGGGGTAGGGTGAAAATACAATCTCAAGGTATATTGGCATCAAATGAGGCCAGTGCTAGGACTACATTCATGGGCAGCTATAAGAATCTGTGCTTCTTGTAGTCTTCTTTTAATACCACCAAGGTATTTATCATATCCATGTCCATACAAACAAGTTGAAGAATTTTATGGGTTTAATGCCAACACCTCTGTTGAGGATGTCACCTTCCATGTATGGGCTTATACATCACTTTTCCAATTAGCTAGTAATGTTATTCCCTTCCACTTCATTTTTATCAAGTTTCTATTAAGAACTGAAGATGGTTTTTATGCTTGGTACAGAAGTAGCCCCAAGATATCTGCTTGTACCTCTATTTTGAAATGTCAGCCAGACAAACAAACCTACCTCAGATAATGCTGGATCTACAGAAATGTCCTCCATCCAGTTCTTCTTTGCTAGATTTCTTTCCAGGGACTTGTATTCTGCTTTTTAAATTAAGCACATCAACTCTAGACTGGTCACCTCTGAATGTAGTTGGAATCAACATCATTTTCTGTAGGGTATAAAAATACATCTGTATTTTTGTTAGTCTTAGATAAAAATGAAAAGGCTGAAATAAGGATGGAAGGCAAGAAAGAAGAAATGAGCAAATCCATCTTGAATCTCGGATCTCAGGATGAATTTGCTGAGTCTGGCTGTTGAAGAAACAACCTTGTGTGATAAACTGAACACATCTGCAGAGGAATCACTGAGAGGCAGAACACGTAAAATGCAGTGTCCACACTTCCACACAGCTGCTTTCCAGATGAGAGCAGCATTTTCCAGAGCAAAAATACTCACTCAGAGCCTTCCTTCACTGGTATGCCATCTGTATCTTCCAGAAAACTTGCTTAGCTTCAAACTGGCACGAGCATGATGACAACTCCACAGCGTCTACCAGCCTTTGAATATTTTATACAACAGGGTGAGTTGTAGTTTTTCCTGTATTAATTCATATTGCAGCAACAATATCAGAGTTGGAGCAGGGTAAAATTAACATGTTATTTGTGCTGAAATCACGTTGAATCTCAAACACTGTTCCTGGAAGGCTGAAAAAAAAAATGGAATAATTTTGAATAAATTATTGATGATTTTAAAAGCCTTTCGTATTGATTACAGGTTATACTCTTAGATTAAAAGAGTGCAGCTAAGTCCTGTCAGAGTCTTTCAAAGTCAAAGTTCATTAGAGTAAACAAGTACCACCGTGCTGTAACCCAGACCAGCCAGAAGGAAGTAAAATGGCAACACACACAGGATCACAGGGGTTGGAAGGGACCCTGGAGATCTTTGAGTCCAACCCTCTGCCAGAGCAGGACCAAACACACATTGCTTTACACTTTAAAACCCTTCTGCTTATTGTTTTGCTTTCTAAATATTATTCTAGAACTATACTGTACAAAATTAAATGATAGCATCTAAGGTTTGGCAAGTCCACCCTTGACTGGATGAGGGTTGATGTTGGGTGACACCTCAGCCAACCCAAGGAGCTGCTGATGCTGGGAGGCACTGAGCACCAGACACCCAGCTAATACTCAGCTCAAATGTTTCTCTCCAACCTCTTGCAGGCTGCCTACCAACTGGTCCTCCAACAGTGCTGCCTTAGCTCTGCACTATTACAAACATACTGGCAGTGTTACCACAGGCTGTTCCCAATTTACTTCTGGATAATTGAAGTATCCTATTGCTAACCGTGTTTTGTTTCTCACTCTGTTTCTTCACAGAGTGTGCCATGGTCGTGTGCATTTCACCCTAGAGGTCTTTAGCAAATTCCTGTAATTACTTCTCCACATCTCTTGTTCATTCATTCCAACGGAAATTATCTCTGAACATAAGTTCCATTTGCTAAATCTCTTCTTGCTTTATTAACTTTAATCAAACTAATACATACTGCTAAATGAAAGGTGGTCTAGGATGCCCATACCTGGCTCAGCCCTCTTCCCAGGGGTAAACACCCTCTTGAAACAGCAATACAAGTTAATTTTGCAATTATCAGAATATAATTTGGCTGCTGTAATTTCGGTTATTGAATAGTTGCCATTGATGCCATTTAAAAGCTGCATTGCTACTGCAGAATAGAGCTGAAAAAAAAATTTTCACTGTATGGTCACTTGAATTTCAAAGTAAGTTCACTCTGCAATGGAGATTGCATCTCCTTTAATGTTTGCTTTTCATGAAGTTTGGAGTGAAAGAAAATTCAATTGGGCAAAGTGCACTCCCTACTCATGGAGAGGTGTGATTAAAGAAAGGAAGGAAAAAGGGCTTGGCTTTCATTTGTATTTATTTTTAGAATTTGTGTGGTGCACAGATTCTATGGTATTGAGAAAACACAAAAGACTGGAGGAACACTTTAACTCACATGGTTGTTAAGGAAAAAATTCCCAGAGAAAAAAAGACATGAGAAGGATGACAGGTTTAAAAATCCTCATTAAAATGAGCCTAACTAGACCTCTAAAACCATTTTGACTTCAATTAGTCTGCTTTTCTATGTCAAATACACATTAATGGCCCAATTCTGTTCCCATGGTAGTCAGTAGAAATATTGCCCCTTGTCTGAATAGAACTGAACAGGAGTTCAAGAGTCAAGCCAGAGATCTCTGAAGAACAAATAAAAGCTGAGCCTCGAGCTCAGTTTTTCAGACTAAGATAACTAGAAATGTTGATTTTTTTTTTTTTCTACAGCAATATATAAACACAGAAATTTATCAGGGATGCTGTTGTTCTTCATCCTTTGGTTGAATTACTGCAAAGAAAGATGAAGGGAGGACACTGTTTTCCTTTGTGCCATTGTAGCACAAGGATATGAATAGTTAGGTGCATTTTTATCAATTATAAAACATTGCTAAAGCACACTGATTATTTATATATATATATAAATATATATATATACATACATATATATATACATATATATATATATATATATGGTGTGGATTAGATTCTGCCCCAGCCACTTAAAATGGAAATGTTGTACAGAGAGGTGTAGGGAAAAAACCCAAGGACAGATCTCCTGCCAGTTACAAGCTTTGCTAGTCACAGCCCTTTCACTTGAACTAGGTACTGCAGAATTTCTTCAGAACACTCTGGAGGGGCAAGTGGAGGTGGCTTTCCTCCAACAGGCACCCACCACAGTGTGCACTCATGTTTTGGTCTGAGGAATGCAAGAGATTGGGTTTGAGGAGGTATTGTGTGAAAATACCACCTTGGGATTGCTGAATAATAATGACCATAACAAGATATTGAAACAAATCCTGTATAGCTACAGAAATAAATCCCATATAGGCATAGAAATAAATCCTGTGTAGGACAACCCTTGTGGCCAAGTAGCCTTTGATCTTGATGGCTAATGTCAGACTTCAGGTTCTCTCAGTAATGAACAAAAACAATTCATTGCAAGAAATTCCTTCTGAAACATCTATTTTTTTGTCAGATAATGGGACTAGATTAATTAGCTACCTGAAATCTGACTGGGACAAACACAGTGAGTCATGTAAAAAAGGTTGTCACCATTGTGATGAAAAGCACAGTGTGACACACCACCCATAGATCTTCTGTACCAACAAAACCCAGCAGAAAGTCCAAAGGAGATTCTTAATGTGTGGTTTCTGAATCTTGCTCTGCCTAGACAGCTGGTCAGCTTTTATGTTTTAAGGTTATTTCTGAGATGGGGATGAAACTACTTCTACTTTTTAATTGGAGAACAAAAATAGTCAAGCTCCTGCAATGACACCTAATAGCCAACTATATCAAATATGACTTTAAAAGCAACTGAACTTACAGTTCATATGGAATGACCTATTTCAATAGCAGAATATACATCGTTAGTGATTTGCTCCTGATGCATTATGGGTAATAGACTGAACTCAGAAAATTCCCTGACTTCTGGGATAACAGCAGGTGATATTTATTAGAATCATAGAATTGTTCTGGTTGGAAGATACCTACAAGATCATGGAGCCCAACTGTTAACCCAGCCCTGCCAGGGCACCACTGACCCATGTCCCTCAGCATCACAGCTTGGAGATCCCTCCAGGGATCCCAGGGACTCTACCCCTGTCCTGGACTTGACAACCCTTGAGGGGAAGAAATTTTTCCTACTATCCGACCTAAACCCCCCCTAGTTTTTTCATGCCACTAATAACTCCCTTCCCAGTGGCAGTGCTGTCACAGGAGTGGATTTTGGCAGCATGCAGCTGAAGACCCATCTCACTTTGGTCTCCAATCTGCTTTCACTGTGGACAGTTCCTGTAGGAGTCACCTTCCTTCCTCTCCTTTCTGGTTAAGAAAGTTGTAGAAGAACCTGGAAGAAACCTGGATTCATTGCAGAAGCAGCAGAGTTTGCCAATTAAAAATTACCAAGGAAAAGCATCAGGGAAAAAAATAACAGCAAGAGCAAACTACTATCTAAAAAAAAAAATGTTTTCAAAACTTCTGAGTCTTCAGCTCTTTTTTTACAGACACATCTATAATCCTGCCATTCCCTCCCAAAGAGAGCTTTCCTGCCCTGTAAAAGTTAGATAGCTGGCCTCTTTTGTCCTCAATTTATCTTTATAGGAGTCCCCTTGCAGGTTTTAAAATTAATAACAGCACAATTCTTGTACCTTACCTGAGCGAATTTGGTGTATTTTCATGCTGTTCATCTTCAAATATCTGGACTTGTAGTTTCCACTCTCCCTCAAGAGAAGATTTAAATCTTTCAGTCACATACTGGGAACCAAGTTATCATTTTTAAGGCTTTGTTGTAAGACCTAGACCCTTGCTGGTCTAATTATATGTTAGGTAAAGCCAGAGAAGATATATATCTTTTACATCAGTCAGCTTGTAAAAATCAGGTGTCTAAAATAACCCGATGGAAGCTGATAAACCAAAGGGGGGAAAAAAATAAATAAAAAGCCCAGATAGCACATACAAATAGGACAGACCTACATTAATGTGTGTCTTTCAGAAAGGGTCAGCAAATGTCAAGCATAAGGAGACAACTTTTGACATCTTTGAACCCGTTTCCTTTAAATCAGTAGAGTCACACTTCCAATAAAGTTGGATGTTTCACTCCTGAAGTTTTTATAGGTAACAAAAATATAACTCACCTTGGAACCACATTTCAGGCATCGTATTATGTAACATTTATTATCTGTTCTTTTTACCACCCTCATGTCATCAAAATACATAGCTCAAAATATCAAGACCTAATGATGTGTTTTAATTACTTCATTTACACAGCATTTAATTTCCACAAGTGCACAGGCCTCTCTTGTCAATAGCTCTATCATTTACCCAAAGAGTGAAGCCTCCTTTAGCAGCAATTTTAAGAGAAGGAAATTACTGACCCAGTAAAAAACATGCAGGTTGCTGCAACTGGTGTTTAAAGCATTTTGTTTTCAAGATCATTTTAAAATAGGAAATCCTAATGGATGAGGTAGCCAGTGTGCTCACAGAAGATACAATTCATCTTTCCAAGTAGCAGTCTCCTCTAAACCCAGAATATAATTACCATGGGGAACAGCTAAGAAAAGCTGAAGTTGCTAAAAGTCAAAATACAAAGTGTTTTTAATGAAGATGTTAATAAAGNGATGCCTTTAATGAGCTGGGCATCTGGAAAGAGGCTTAAAATCAGCAAGCTCATTTCCTTGGACTGGGATTGAGAGTTCATCTGAGCTTTCAGAACATGGGAAATGAGAATGAACATCAGCTGAATGTCCCAGGGGATTTGTGTCTTGCTGATCATGAAATCACTTCTGGCCAGGGACAGAGTTCAGATATCTTATCTACAGGGCTTTGGTTGAAAACTTTTCCAGATAGTTGGAGATGTTAAGACATTATCAATTCTCAGGGTTGGAGTTGTATCAGGATCAGAAGAAAGTGAAGGTAAAACATTCCTCTGTGACCTGAGCTTCTTGGAAACACAGATGAATGCTGCATTCTGTACCCATGGTACAGAAATACCCCCCCAGAGACTGAGCCAAGCTGTGGGAGAGGGGACACTGCAAACCCCACACATCCCAAACCACTAGCTCACTGAATCCACAGCCACCCCTCCCCACGTTCTTCCATTCTCTCCTAGCCCGGTTTAAAAACAATGATTAAAATAAAAGGCCATCCTGAAATGCAGGGTGGAATAAATCAAAGTTGATGGAGTTACCAGGAGATGGGCTTATTCAAGACCTGATTTAAGGTGGAAGTAAATGAAAAGGCAGCCACTCAACTTACATGGGTATTGACCAAGTCCCCATATGCAAGTCTCCAGGAGTGTATTTTAATGTCTTGGGAAAGACTTGTGTTGAAAGACAAAGAGAGCAAGGTTTGAGTCATCTAGATTACAAAAAAACACCCAAATGAAGTTAGGAAATGTAGTTTTCCTGGCAGACTAAACACAGCTAAAAAAACCAAGAGAAAGCTTCAGTATGTCAGCAAATGCCACACTCCAAACCACGTTACTATGCTTGGAATACAGTTTCCATATGAATCCCTTCCTAAACTCTTTAAATGGGCATCAGCTTCCATTGACTTTCCTATAAGCCCCATTCTTACCTGCAACCCATGATAAGCAGCTGGCACTGGGCTTTACTCCACAGATGGCTGGCACAGGGGCTTGCATGCATTTGCTCATCTCTGGCACTAGTCAGGGATGAATGGTGTAAAAAAAATATTCTTCACAGTTGTTAGATGAAAAAAAATAGAGCCTGGCCCATCCCAGTGGAATTGTTGTTTTCAACAAGCGTGGTTTTGAACTTGGTGCATTTTCAAAGGTCAGCTGAATCTCTTGGGGGATCTGTGAAAGGAAATCGAGAAATTATGTGGCATCATTGTTATTAGGATTAATAACAGTGATGCTGGTCATTTTTTGAACTAATGAGGATTCCTCTGGCTCTTGCTTCAGTCAGCAGTTAAGAGAGCCAGGCCCATGCTTCAAGGAGATTTTCCACGACACATGTTTTCTTAGGAATGCTCCATCTCCATTAATACAGAGAGATCAGTTTTTAATCATCTGAACTGATTGGTAGGAGAAACAAGAAACAGCAGTGAAATAGCAGGCTTGATTTCAGAGACTGTCTGTCTAATTGGTGCCTCGTTAGGCTCTGGTATTTGGACACCAGGCTATTTCAAAAAACAACATTGTGTGTGTGGTCTGTGCACATTTTAGATGTGCCCTAAGTAACATAAGAAAGAGAGAGACCTGCAGGAAGGAGCTCATGGAAGAGGGAGTAAAACACAGGACTGTTTATTAAGCCTTAGAAAAATGAAAAGGGAGGAAAAAAAAAACCCAAAAGCAAAACAGTAGAAGTTAACTAGATCTGATCTTGTGCTCTGTAATAGTCACAGTTTTTTCAGGGCACAGCTCCTTGGGTTACATCCCTGGAGGATGGCTGGAAAAACAGGAATGCTCTGAGGATCTTGTGTCCCTAGTAGGGAAAGTGAATAATGGTCCCTCTCAAGCAAAACCCAGAGCAGAATCAGTGCTGACTGAAAACTATTTCCCCAATTAAATATCAGGAGAAGATTGGAAAGTGGAATTCAGCCATGACTTACTGTCCTGCAGGAGAAGACAACTCACCTGGCAAGTTGAAAGAACATCCCTTATATCTTATTGCCAGTGTGTACTTCATCAAAAGTTGTAAATCTAAATATTATACTTTTGCTTACATTTAGCCTGTATCTAGGGCTAAACCACAGTGGCTCTTCCATCACCCAATGACCCTTCCCCAGCAGAGAAGGGGGATCAGGAAAAGGAGACCCATGGGTTGAAAAGAAAATTGATTTAATGAAACAAGCAAACTAATACTAATGTAAATATAAAATACACAGAGTTATACTCAGCCCAGTGAACATGCAGAGGTCATGATAACCAGGAAAGCATCCTCAGGAGCAGAGTGATGAAGAAGCCTTCCAGGGATGTAGAGAAGCAAAAAGAACAAGCTCAGGAGGAGCCTTTTTGTACTGAGTGTGATGTTTCTGCTCTGGGCTACACCTGCAGCCAACTCAGATCAGCTGCCCTGGCTGCTTCTAAACTGCTAATGACCTGCAGACTATGGCTGGCCTGGGATTCTGTCCCAACAAAACCAGGACACCTACTCAGAATACATAACTGTTATCTACTCCTAAAGTCACAAGCTTTGATAAATCCTCCATCACCAGCTAGAACTAGTCCTTCACAAAGCAATCCCTTGTTTATGCACTTTTATGTCTTCTAACAGTCTGCTGTTTCATCTTTAGCTAAAAATAGTGAGAAGAAAAAGAAAAAAACCAAACCTCAATTAATTTCCATATCTATAGTAAAGACTTTTTCCTTAAGGCATGGTCCACAAATATCTGTAAACCTCAAATTATATCTTGGCTTAAAATAGATTTTGTAAGTAAAACTTCAAATGAGCAAATAAAATGTGTTCCCATATTTATGAATTTCTTTCTTTTCACAGGGAAGCATTTTTAAAACATTGGACTCAACTCTGCATTTCCATACAACCTACAGTAAAGTCAAGGAGGAGGCCAAGTTACCCTTGTACTTGCAAGAATCATCTTGCAGAGCAGTCAAGTTGTCAAACAACCCATTTTGCTCTGGTGTAGACTTGGAGTAGGCACCTCATTGTCTGCAAGGTTTGGAAAGCACCTCAAAGCTGGGGGGTTTTGGCTCCTGCCTCATACAGACAACTGGAAGCTGATGCTGAAGTCAGACATTTTCCTTCTAGCCAGACTTCATGGTGGCTTTCCTCACCCCTGTCCTCGAGGGGCCTCACTCCCTGGGAGCTGACATGTCATTCCAAGAGACAGACAGAGGGATTAGTCTTTCTCTGCTGGGGGATCCCTTGGGGCTTTAGGTTGTCACTGGCTTCATCAGTTTTGCTCTGAAACCACCCAGGGACATCTGAGTATGTTTAGGTACCCTCATTGTCAATGCCCTGGGACTGTTTGTGCTGCATCTCATGCCTGCACACTGCTGGGTGGCTGTCCCCAGGGCCTGGCAGGCACCAGCTCTGGAGGAGATCCAGTGCTGCAGCATTTCCCTGATGCTTGGGTTGTTTCTGCTGGCAGCATAATGATGTAAAACCTTGGGAATACAGGACAGTCTCCATTAAAATTAAAAACCTTAATGGCAAAACAGCCTCCTTCAAGGCAGGCTGGTTTTCTTTCTGCTGAAGTGTTCACCAACACAGTTCATGCCCTTGGACCTCAGTGCAGAGCTCTGCAGCAGGCCTCGGCTGGGCTCCATTTCCAGGGCCACTAGGAAGATCTGGGCTTTGCCCTGGTCTGCCTCTGGGCTGGCCGTGGAGACCAGCTATACTGGGTGACGTTGCTAAAAGCAGAAATTTCACCTTTCCATAATGGTAATATTTGAACTGGAAACCCTGAAAAATGACAGAAGGTTTAACTCTCATATCTAGATTTTTTTTTTTTTCCCCCAGACACAACACATCTAGGAACTATAAGTAATGGAATTACAGAGGAATAAGAAATGCAGCAATATAATTGGGGCACAAATAACTACAGCTCAGCAGAGCAACACAAACACAATGGATAGAGGTCAGGGACAGCAGCTGCTTTTCTGATCTTGCAAACATGGAGAGGCAGGTAGAGCAGTTTGTTACCCTGGAGCCGTTCAAGCGCAGAGTATGCAGATTCCCAATAAATGGAGACCTTCTGCTTGAGCTTATGTTGCTTTCTCCCTGCTGCTGTTCAGGGATTTATCTGGAGTTCACAGACTGGGTAAAGTGGCCTCTAATCTTCCAGCAGCACACAGAGAATATCTCAGAAGCAGCTCGGCTGGTGCAGGGGAAGCCGCTCAGGACCCGGCCCAGGCCGCACAGGGAGCCAGCAGGGTGGGGTGGGGAGGATCTTTCTGTTTGCACAAGTGAAAACAGATTTGTTTTCACCTGAGAATTTGAGGAAACAAATTTTGGGCTCACTTTGTGTGTGGCTTCTAATAGGAATCAAGCAGAAAGACAAACTTGAGTTTCATGCTTCCACTCCTGTACCATTAGGAAAGGTAACAAGTGACAGGACAAGAGGAACCAGCCTCAAGTTGCCCCAGGGGAGATTTAGGTTGGAGCTGAGGAACAATTTCTTCCCCTCCAGGGCTGTCCCATACTGCCCAGGGCAGGATTGGAGTCCTTGTGACCCCTGGAGGGGTTTCCAAGCTGTGCTGAGGGCTATGGGGCAGTGGTGCCCTGGCAGTGCTGGGGGATGGTTGGTATGGATGATCTTTAAGGTGTCTTCCAACCAAAACAATTTTGTGATTCTATGAAAAGGCTTTTGCATGTCAATCAAATTTCTTTATCCCTAATAGCTACAAGAAACAACATGCATTGTAAAAAACTCTCTGCATAAAAAATGTAAAAGTATAAGAGAAAGACACCAAACGGGAGAAAACACTCTCAGGAAAACCTGGGGAAAGCAGGTTTAAATCAGAGTTATGCTGAGTATGACAGTGCTTCATTTTGTGCTACTACAGACATACAGCTTGGTTTGTAGGTTGCACATAAGTGAAACAAAGAGAAACAGACTCCTGATTAGACACCCAGTGTGCTGTGCTACCACAGATCAATTTCCCTTGATGTTTCCCTTTGCTTCCAGTCCATATTTATCTATTGTCTTGGGTGCTGATGTCTAGATATAACCTTTTGAGGTCAAAGATTCTTGTTTCTTGTAGCTGTTTTGTGCTTGCACAGCTGCTGGTGTGGCTAGTCCCTCACCTGTCTCTGGAATGGGATCTTCAGAAGCAGTAAGGAGTAAATAATGGAATGGTTTGGAAGGGACCTTAAATTTCAACTAGTTCCAATCCCCCTGCCATGGGCAGGGACACCTCCCACTAGACCAGGTTGCTCAAAACCCCATCCAAATTGGCTTTGAGCACTTCCAGGGATCCACAACCTCACTGAGCAACCCATTCCAGTGTCTCACTACCCTCTAGTGAAGAATTTCTTCCTCACATCTAATCTAAATCTACCCTCTTCCAGTCTAAAATCATTACCCCTTGTCCTATCACTACACTCCCTCCCCAGATTTCCTGTAGACCTCCTTTAAATACTGGAAGGCAGCTCTGAGATCTTCCTGGAACCTCCAGGAGTGAGCCCTGTGGGAGGACATTGATTCACAACGGTGAAGCAAAATAAGTGGTTATGCCCCAGACTTGGATCCTCCTTGAGAGTGCAGGAGAGGGAAGAACGTCTCTGACGGTGGTTTCCAGGGTGGAACCTGCCAAGATGCTCCTAAATTATTCCAGATAGCATCTCAGAAAAGTGATCATGCCATTGAAAAGATCAGCATGAATCACCAACTTAAACTGAGAACAAAAGCTCCAAGTCTTGGCCACTGACCATCTGCAGAGAGGATGCACTTACCTGTAGGGACTTGGGAATCCTCCCCAGAGGACCACGGAGAGAAAAACCCAGGGCAGGCTTCAGGGAACTGGCAGGAGGGAGTTTGTTTTGTCAGCAAAACAAACACAGCTTCTGACTATAAACGTAAGGACTACGTGTGTGAGGTCACCCAGGGGTCCTGTCTTGGCTAAATGTGCTGTAAAAAACATCTGAAATTAGGTGTGCTGAAATAATTCTCCTTTCTAAAGACTCAGCTTCCTACAGTTCAGCATTCATTGCAGGGTCAGTCTATATTTAGCAACAACAAATTAGACATCATGTAGTTAACCCCAAACAGTCTTTATTTTTCTATTGTCAAAGATAATAGCAGTAAATTATCATAAATAATTAGGGACTGCTCCCAGAATTTCCATAGACAAGACGATTCACTTTTATTTGATAAGCTTTTATAACCATACAGACTTGATAGCTATAGAGGTAAATGACTCTTCCTGCAGTCTCAACATAATGGGCTGTGCAGATAAAGTGTTTTTTGGTGGAAATATGAATGCTTCCAGATGTTCCCCATATTTTTTCTCATTGATTTAAAGTTAATCTCCACATGATCGTGCATCGAGAGTTCATGCAAGGTATGAATAAAAGGCACAAATGCACAGAGGTAGGGATTTGGAACGAGGAAATGTAGAATTTGATACCGGTTTAAAATGCAAATGATGATTTGATTGACTATATCTAGCCAGAAATGCTGTTAGGTGTGAAACTTTCTGCTATTTCTGATGTCATGCCAAGAGAATTCAAATCTATAAAGCTAATAAGCTAATTGGAATTGTGCCTGTTTCGATATGTACTCTCTAAATTAAGCCTGAGGATACTTGATGTCCAATTTTAAGATTTGCCTTGAATCCAAAATTTAGTAAATAATAATTAAGAGGGCTTTTTTTTTTTTTTTTGGGAAACAATCCAAAATTTAATCCAGACCCAAATAATAGAGACACAGAGACTTGCTCCAAGCACAAATATATGTATTTGGGGGGGTGTGTTAATAAACAAATAACCTTCTACTACACAAAGTTTCTGTAGTCCATGGATAATTGAGTTTTGCAGAAAGGAATTAATAGGATGGTATTTCCTCCTGTTTATTTCTTTATTTCTATTGCTAGAAATGCCAGAGCATAATTCTTTGGAGGAAGGTGTTTTATGGAAATAACACCAGTACCAATCTGATGGCTGAATCCAGCCTAAGAAGTGTGGTGTGGAAATGCTTCTCCAACCAGGCAGCTGCAATGGGTGAGATGCTACCAAAAAAAAAAAGTTATTTTTCTGATATCTTTTCAACCTACTTACAATAAGGATATTCACATTTTATAAGACTGGGTGCTGTACTTACTGTTTTATTGCAGGTACTTTATTGTAGAATCAAACATAATGTGAAGAATATATATATGTATTTTCTTAATTTACTTGGATCAAGGAAGAAATGTATTATTCTTTTTAGCTCTCCTCTCTCACAGACGTGGGTTAGTAGCTCGGTACAAAAAACCATTTAGTTACAGGCTTACCTTCAAGCACACACTTAAATCCCACTGAAATCAGAGAGCTTTAGAAGTGAGATTTGAGCAGAGTGTATGTGCAATGCTCTGCTGCCAAAGGGCCATGTGCTTGGGAAGGTATTTGATGTTGCATGGAACAGCCAAACAAACTCGAGGTTGGTACTGAAAGATTCTTTTTGTCAGTGCACATTGATGTTAAATGGATTATCTGCAAAACTCTCACCAAAATAACACGCAGCAAGAATAAAGCAGAGTTTTGGAGGGAAATTGTTAGCCAAGAACTGATGGTAGCAAAACAAATCCTGCAAATTTGACCCGAATTTTCATGAAAAATTAAAGGAATGCCATTCTGTTCAGTGAGTGATTTACCAGCTAAAAGAAAACATTGCAATGTGATTTGAAAATTATAAACTTTGCAGATTTTCAGATGAGAGATCTAAATTAGCCTGGGATAGAAAAGCAGCATTTACCAATTTTACCTGAAATATCTTAATCTTAACTGAACTTGACAGCAGCCTCAAGGGGCTATTTTGGAGAGTACTGGAATCTCCATGTGTTATGCTTCTGAAACCCAGCTCTGGTTATTGCCAAGAGGGTGTTTTTTGCTCCCTGAAGGTGTTTGGTTCAGCTCTGATTCTTTCACCAGCACCTCTGCCATGAGACCGACTGCTAATTCCAGTATTTCCAGATGGGACAACAGTAACTGGCCAATTCATTTAACAGAAACTGGAAGAAGAGTTTTTACTTGTAAAATGTAGTTTTTAGAAAGGCCTGTGATGATTCTTGCAGTTTTTTCCGTGAGAATGCTTTAGTAACAGGCACAAACTGGAACCTGGGAAGTTCCATTTGAACACAGCTTTCCTCTGTGGGTGCCAGAGCCCGGCCCAGGCTGCCCAGCGAGGCTGTGGAGTGTCCTCTAGAGAGATTCCAAACTCACTTGGACATAATCCTAAGAAATTTGCTCTGGATTACCCTGTGGGAGCAAGGGGATTGGATGAGACTTAGTGGTGGGGGACTTGGTCTAGGCGATCCTGCTCTGGCAGGGGGGTGGACTTGATGATCTTCCAAGTCCCTTCCAACCCCTGACACTGTGATTCTGTAAGAACTCCCTGTGAATATTTCTGGTGAGCAGAACAGTTAATTCTGCCTTAAAACAGTGTGAGCTACTGTTAAACTGTTTGGAGGGGTCCACTGAGAACAAAGAGCCATGCAAGAGGAACACGTGGATGTGCAGAAGTCTGACTTGCTGCTCTTCTAGGCATCTTTTAGCCAAGAGGATATTGACAAACATTGTTAAGTATGAAATAAAGTAAACATCATTATAAGAATGTCCACAGTCTTCTAAACCTGTAGGGTCTTAAAAACCACAAAGTGATTGTGAAGACAGGGCTCCTGGGTTAATAGCTGGAAATCAAATGCATTAGGAAGTCCATCCGGAAGACACTGATAAGAAATATTCTTTGTTCCTTTGGAAATAGCAATATTTAAGATAAAAGTAGAGTACGTTTTAGAGTGGAGGTGAATCTAACTTCCAAATAAAACATGAAATGAATATTGAAAAGAACAGCAGGCAAAGCACTTTTGATTTTCTTCCCGAGTTCAGTATGTGAACTTTAAAAATAATTTAGCATTTGTTTGTGTTGATAGCTCTGTAGTAAAATAAAAACTCACACTTCCCAGGCTTTTTATAGCATGCATTGTTCTTTTGTATCTTATTTGTGTTGTGGGTGGTTGGTTGGTTCTTTTTTCCTTGAAGCAATGCTCTGTTTCTACATTATTGACATAAGCCAAAAAATATCTGCCATAAAAAACATATGAAGTTTCAGAAAAAAATGAGAGGTGCAAGTTGATAACTAATTGCTGAGAACTTGAAGGTTTATTACCTGTTAGTTCAAGTGGGCTGGTCTCAGTGCTGGTGTTTGGGACTCTCACCTCACCCAGCAGCAGTTCTGGAGGTTTGTTATTGGCACCTGCTGATGCTCAGAGAGTCTTGGTAATGAGAAGGGTTCTGTAAGAGAAGGAATCACACTCTGTAGCCAACCATGTTAATGGGGGGTGACTTTCAGAGGTATGGGGTGGACACTACTGTTCCAGCCTCTGCACTCTGGGGAACCTGAGGTCTCTTGTTAGTTAAGCCTGTAGTGAGCTTGAAGTTCAGATTGTCCAGCAAATGCTATGACACATTCATCAAGCAGCCAAGCTGATTTCCAATGTATGGAGCCCACAGCAGTCTCATAGGATATGGAGAGGAGCTGTCATGAGGTGTCCATTGGGCTCCCCCACTGATGCTGGTGCTGGTGTAGGAGGAACTCAGCAGGACAGCAATGATGGCTCAAGTGCTCCATGAAGGGACAAACTGAGACCTGCTCTTTCCCACGAGTTGAACACCACCATGCTGTGGTGTGTGGTCCTCTTGCATCAGCCTGATGACTCCATTCTGGTTTTAGCAGCTCTCTCTTTACACTTATAGAGCCCATAGTGACAACAGGGGAATCTCTTCTTGTCTTTCTACTTCACAAGCAAAATATAATTAGTGGGAAGCACAGCAGAATGTACATCTAGCAACTCCGAAACATTGCAGAGGAATTGGAAGTGAATCCCAGAGTTCTTGATCTTTGTTAGAATACCAAGCACTTGTGGTTCCTGGTGGCTGGATCATTTCATTCATTAGCCTAATTCTCAATGACTTCTTTTCTTAGCTATATTCAATCAATTGCCCAACCACTCCCCTTTACGTGAGCAGCCACTTCTGTTCCACTTCACCAGGAGAATTGTGGGCATGGCAAGATGCTCAGAATATTAAACGTGGGAACCAACCAATCTGTCTTCTGTGTGTTCATCTCATCAGGATATTAGTAACGTTCCTGAGGTATTTAAAAGAGGCACTGAAACCTCATTTACTCACAAACTGCATCAGGTCTGCAGTGCTCCATCTGCTGAATGCTGCACGTCCCATTTTTCAGGGAAGGGGAAGTAAATGGGCTCTTTCAAACGGAAGGGTGAGTGAAGAAGATGACACATCTCTAATCTGGGTAAAATAGAGTTTCATGGGCTTTTGATATAACTCTTCTGAAAATGTCCTTCAGAAGTTAAGCCGTAGCTAGCACAAATATAGATATAAATAAGCAACTCCACGTTAGAAGACCCACACGTTCAGGGTTTTGGTGAAACAAGAATAAGAAAAGGTGGAAAGAAAAGCACTATGTAGAAATCACAATTTCCTTTGCCTTTCCCCTCTCAGGTCTTGAAAATAATTCTTGAGAATTCAGCAGGGAATCTCAACCATATGAATCCATAATAGTGAGTGTTTCAGCTCTCCAGGCCTTTCTCATAATGCAAAGTCTTTTTTTATGGCTTGAAATAATAATTTCAGAAGTAGCATTTGGCTGATATTAATATTGGTAATATCAACTGCATCCCTCAGTCCTTACAATAACATACTGAGTATTAAGACCTATGGACTCCAAATGGTTCCCACTCTGCTCCTGAATATCAGCCCTGACTGGACTTCAGCAAAGACCTCGGGTTGATAAGGAAAACTGATATATTGAAAACAAAAGTCTTTATCTTGAGGTCACCTTGTCTTGTGTGTTGTCTTTTGAAGGGGTCTTTATTTCTATCTGAACCAAGTTCTCCAGCCAGGAGCATCAGGGATTTTGTAGAGGTCATATTCTGATGCCAACAGATGTTGATTTCTGGAACCTGCTGGTGAAACAATTTGATCTCCCAGGCTCTGCAGTGAAAACTTACCTTACAAACAGAAAGTGCTATAACATTTCTGGAAGCCTTACAACCAGACTCAAGAATCACAAGGTAGGGGATAACTTCACCCAATAGAAAATTTGCTTTTTAGTGCCAGTTTTTAATGTAATTGGATAATCTTATGATATGAAACACGAGTCATCCCAGTCCTATGAAAGCCAAGAAAATATTTTAAAGCCATGTCTCAATATTTTGCTCTTTCAATCATCTGGCCTTTAATGGGAAAAGGTGTCAATATCTTAAATTAAGTTTAATTTTATAGTACCAGAGAAATAACTTAGAAGATGTGACTGATTTCTTGGCAGTGACTTATTGCTTTTCTTACCATGGTGACTCTGTGATGTTATCTGCTGCAGAAATAAGACTGAAGTGGACAGTTAGTTTTAAGTGTGGATATTTTATAACTTCTAATTTTTTTAGATAATGGCTGTTATCTCCCAAAGTTGAATAAACTTCTCCCTAATGAGTGCTGTAAGATTAGAACAGAGAGAAAGCAACTGTTGCTTGTACAAGTCAGAGGATTTTATAGCTCTTTCTTCACGGAAGGAGGAAAACACACCTCTTTCAAGCTTGGCTGGATTTGAAATTATCTGTTGTCATGCTTCCTCTAGCTCAGCATCCTCATGGGCTGTTCTGAGTAACATCCTTGCTCGAGGATTATACAGTCTATTTAATGGGTATGCAGCAGACTTCTAATTGCCTTTGTTGCAGCCATCCTCGGTCATCACATTTCTGTTTCGGAGGCTGGCGCACGCTCAAGGAGAAATGTGGTTTCCAAAGCAGGTTTCACAACTGGGGCAAAAGTGAGGAGCTGGCAAAGGGTGCAGGAGGAGGGAGAGAAAGCTGGAGCATCTCTGGGGAAGCCGGCGGGTGGGAGAGCACAGCCTGGTCCTTATGCTACGTAGAAAAACGATCAGAATGAAGAAAACAGGAGGTGGCTGCCAAGGCTGAAGTTGTGGTGCACTCACAGGCAGAAGTAGGTCAGATATAAGGGGGGCTGTTATTTAGAGGATTCATGACTTACAAACGCTTTTTTTTTTGTCCAGGAAGCTTCTTGGTGAAGATGATGGTCCATTTTCCCCTGATCCATCATTTCTGGTGGAATCAAAGTGGAAGTGCAGAAGCCCATTGCAAGTTCAGATGTAACAGAGGCAATTCCATCAATTAATTTGAAATTGTTGACCATCAGATTCAAGTGAGCTTAGAGAGGCTCCAACTAGCATGCAATGGTTTTCCATTTGATCTCTCACTGTGTTTCCTTCATTCAAAGCTTGGCTGGACTGGACACATATCTATGTGTCTCTCTATACATCTCAATCACGTGGCTTTTAAAGCTTACTATCTATTTTTCATAATCATTTCTCAGTAACACTTGTTAGTCCATCAGGTTTCATTCAGCTCACACCAGTACAACAGATAGACCTAGCAGGTGCTGGAGAAGGGTGGTATTGTAACAGTCCTTAGAGTTTTATCCAACTATAATGAAAACAGTTGTGAAAAACAAGACTCAGGAGAAGCACCACAACCTCCTTTAAGTGACAAAAAAATAATCAGCACAATCAGTCTTTAAGAGGATAGTCAGATAATGTGTTATCAATAAATACTGGGCACCATCTTCCCCATAACCTAGCTTATCTCTGTCTGGTGACTAAGACAAGACCAATTTATTCCTATTTTTCATAGGAAAAAGCCTGATGAGAGCATAAGATTTCCTGTCTCAAGCCAAAAGCATGAAATCTGAATGTCAGAAACATCAGGAATAGACACTGAGTGAACAACACTCAACATGACCACTGTCTGCTGGCCAGAAAACAACAATCAACTGGCAAGAGAACCACCACCATGGGGACAGTCACTCACTGCCTCTCCTGGAGCTCTTGGCTTTCCCATCACAAGCTTTTATGTGAACAGTGGGACTGAGAGAATGACTGTTACTTAACACCTGTGCTCCTCCCTGAAGAAGAAGAATATCAAGCACACACTGAGTGCCAGAAGGTCACAGCCCTAACGCTGAGCAGCCATTTTTCAACCATAGCCTGGAACGTGGCTCCCTCCCATTCCCCTTTCTCCCCAGAGGTGCTGTTTGTAGCTTTTGCCAAACCAGATAAATCAATGACTACCACGGTACTGTATCAGCTTTTTTTATCCAGCTGCCTTACACAGGAATAAACACAGTCTCTAGGATATCCTAGAATTCCTTTTTCTCCTCAATACTAAGTCCACCAAAACCTAACTTGTTTTGCAACCATCTTTTAAATGGCTTTAAAAAAAACCAAAACATTTTGCCACTGAGCTTTAGAATATCATCATTTTGAGCTGGCTGCTGTGAGGAAAATATATGTGATTGTTATCATATATATTTTGCTAATATTGTGCTTGTTTTTAGCTTGTGACCTATATTTAACAAATATATGCAACGTGACACATGCCGTCAGAAATTAGACATGTCATTATGAAATTATAAAGAAGGTGACACGCACCATTAACACCAGTCAAAAATCATTAGGTTCCTTCTCCATTAAAGCTGCCCAAGCACTTCTAAAATGAGGAAGACCAGTCTCTTTATAAACACATAGTTTAGCTGGTACACCTTTGTGTTTTGTCTCATAAAGGCTCCTGGTGAAATTCTGTGTGGTTATACTCCAGTTTTTGTTTGCTGATTCTACACCCTGTCTTTCCTGCAGTAGATGGTCAGAAAAATGGCAGCACAGAAACATGTTTCTGGTAGCACTTGGCATGTGCTTAAGGGGTTTATGTAGATTAAAATGCAAAACAAGACAATAATCTCATGCAAAATACCTTCCAACCCTAAATCAGAAGCAAGAAGAAGCAGTAGTCCATTTTTTCCCTCTCACTCTTTCAAAAAGCCTTGAACTTTGTTTTTCTTCCCATAAATGCTGGTGACCCATTTCTCACCTTCTCCATTCTCAGTACAAAGCAATTAATTAAAATTAAATTCCTACAAGTCTTAAAGGGATTGCATCAGCAACATGTGTTAGTATCACCAGTGCTATCAGAGTCATCTCCACTTTAAAGAGGCTCTTTGTTAGCAGGAAAAAAAGTGGAAGAAAAACACTTTTTCAAGCAAAAACAGCTTGTTTGGAAGGGCTGTGTTAACAACTGGGTATTACACAACCCCACCTTTATGATCACTCAAGCAAGAATTTACCCAGGAATAATAGTATATACATATGTATGTTGTTGTTAAGGGAATAATAATGCTTTGAGCATCACCTGGGGCATGTGCAGAGGGGAGCTCTGAGCTTCTGCACAGCCAGGCAGTGGAGATGGGATGAGATACACACATGCAGTGGAGAGGCAGAGCTACTGCAGGTTTGTGCCTGCTGAGGATGTGCTTTGATACCCAGGGTAACCCTTGTCCTGCCCTGTCCTCTCCCATTTTTCACCTTCAAAAATCCTTCATTGGACATGGGAAATGAAGAAAGTTGGGGGTTTTTTTGCTCTTTCCAAATTTTGGGGGTGGAAAAATGAGGCTGCAAAGCTCCTTGAGGTCAGATGTTACAGAAATTAGTCCCACCCTCAGTCAGGACTGTGGGAGGAGAGGGGTTCCCAGGTCAGCCCTGGTTTGGTTCAGGGGGGCAGAGGATAAATCCAGGTTGCAAACGTGGTCCCTCCCTGGAGAAGGTGGCAGAACAAATACACATCTGTCCTGCTGCACAACCAGCAAGTGGGCTGCTACGTTTTAAAAGCTTTGTCAACGTCAATTTGCTTCCAGCCTTCCCGTGATGTCCAGTCTGGGGTGTCTTTGGAGCCATCCTTGAGAACTCCCCATCCTGAGATCTCATGCTCTATTTGTCCCTGCTGACTGCCAGCCTTTGATTCATTAGCGCAGACAAACTGATTTCTTTCCACCTCTTTCCCCCTCATCCCAAGCTGAGGATTTGGCTTTTCTGCACGGAGGAAAACACATCCAAAGGAAGCCCTCAAATGAAAAATGTTTACATCGCAGCCTGCTTGCTGGAAAAAAAGTCTTATTCTCTCCTGACACACTGATCTTTTTTTTTTCACACTGCTTTTGTTCTCTCGTTAGCATACGCAGCTGCCTGCATTATGCCACGAATGTAACACACACAGGATGTGCTTGTCAGGGTGTCAGGCTTGAAAACCTATGATTAAAAATTATGTTGCTCATTAGTCATTGCAAATCAAACCGAGAACAATGCTCTCTCTGGCCAATTTGTAAACACACATCCTGTTCAACCTGTTCCATGATTTCTCTTTAAGGAGGAGAATAGGAGACCAGCTCATAAATAAATAACTCCCTAATTCTGCTGGAGACACATACTCAGGGCATCTTACTGGATGAATAAATATTCCATAATTTCATTTTCTACAAAATTGCCTCCTACGAATTTGGGCTTCAGATATCCCTAATGCCAATAATGATTCATAAATACTTGATGAAAGCCAGCATAGCATATGTGTGTGTATGTGTGTGATGCCTGGTCTCATGTGGACAAAGAATTATCATTAAAAGTAACAAATTAGTATCCTGAGAATACTGTCAAGAACATCACAGTAGTGAAAAAGCCTCAATCTGAAGACAGATGTCTGTTCCTCTTCTGTTTGTCAGCACCCAAAGCCTATGTGGGAAAGCGTCAATAACACAAAAAAGGACTTTCCAGTATAATTTCTGCATATTTTCTCCTCCACAAACACTACTTCAGTTCTCTTGGGCACCCAGAGGTCTTAGGAAAAGCTTTGAAATCAGTCGCATAATTCCCTCACGTGTGTAAATTCACATTCATGGCCACAGACAAGGCTGAATTCAGAGACCAGCCTGTGCCTAAGAGCAGCATATTTAGACTTTCAGCAGAGGTGAAGAGAGCTGATGATGACAACAGTGCAGGGACCTTCCTGCTCTGTTGCCTCATGAAAGCAGTACCTTATAGGTTGAAATAAAACACAAACTATATATGATCCTGTATATATAATGTATATCAAGCTATCCTATCATTCTATACAAAGGATAATGGTTTCAAACTGAAGAGGGTAGATTTAAATTAGATATTACGAAGAATTTCTTCAGTAGGAGGGTGGTGACACTGGAACAAGTTGCTCAGAGAGGTTGTGGAAGTGTTCAAGGCCAGGTTGGGTGGGGCTTTGAGCAACCTGCTCTAGTGGGAGGTGTCCCTGCCCATGCAGGGGGGTTGGAACTGGAGGATCTTTAAGGTCCCTTCCAACCCAAACTATTTTATGAATGGTGTGAGATGGGCAAAGCTGTTGTCGTGCCCTGTCACTGGTGGCACTGGGCTGCTCCCTGCACCCCAGGGCATGCTCCCGCTTTTTTTCCAACAAAAAGCTTCTGCAAAAGCTTATTTCCAAGAGCACATCACGCTGCCTACTCTATTCCCCAAGACTGGGTGAATCCCAGTGCCTGCATGCCCTAATTCCTTAAAATTGAGCATTTTCCTCAAATCTTGTTATGCGGTGCACTGTGGTGCAGCAAAGAAAAACATCTCTTTCTGGTTTCAACTCCAAGGTGTATGAATTCTAGCAGAAAATGATGTACTTTTATAGTATTAGATGGCTTAATACTCCTTTTGTGTTCCTATCCAGAGGTCCTGGTTGAGCAGAGCAGCTCTGCTCCCAAGCAGCATTAGGGAACAGAGACACAACACCCTGTACAGGCATCGGGGCTGATAAGCTGAGACAGACTTCCCAGTTTAAAAGGACTAAGGTCAAGTTCTTCCAGATAAGCCCATTGACAGTGTCACTTGCATTTTTATGCTCAGGTTTCCACCTCCAAAGAAAATCTCAGGTACCAGCTGAATGCACCAAAGAGGGTTCAGCAGAATTTCTCTGCAGTCTCTTTCTTAAATGCTAAAGAAGTCAAGCTCAGTCAAGCTGGTTTTCCTATTCAAGACTTCTCTGTTTGTAAACTTACTTGTCAGAAAAAAAATATTCATCCTATTTTCATCAAATTCAGTTCTTTAAATCCTCTGCAAATCTGGAACTACAGAAATAACAAAACAGAGAACTTACCTGTCTGCTTAGAAAAAAAAAATCTTGGACTGATTCGTAGTGTTTTTGCCATTTGCACTGTCAGCACAATAAAAATGGTTAATAGAAGCTGAAAAAAAAATACAGGTATCAGAACTACAGAAAATTACAGCTGCATGACTGAGTCTGAGATTTACTCTATCAAAGCCATTTCTGAATGGCCTATCTTGCTCTTAACCTCCCACAGGGAAGAGCCTGGAGCCTACATGGACTGTCCATCCCATTGCTCTGCTACTTATTTCTTGAAAGAAGCTTTTTCCTGGTGTTTAAACAGAATTTCAGGTTGCAACACGATTTCTTTTAGTTACACTCCTCAAGGATGTGAAGTGCCTGGTATTTATTTACCTTTTCTGCAGGCTAGTAGGTATGGGAAGACTATATATCCTTCTTTCAGGGTTTGTTTGTAGGGTTTTTTAGTGTTTAACATTCCTTATTTATTCAAACTGGTTAATTCTCTTTTCCTCTTGCCAGATAATTCCTGTTGCCCTCTTTCTTTGGGTCTCTAAAATGACACCTTCAAATTTTTTTAGGGCCAAACTAACCCCCAGTGAGGCAGAATTATTTTAAAGTGACTGGTATTTCTTGCCTATACATCCTATATGCTGCTCTCTATATTACCCTTGTCCCTATTTCACGTCAGTCTGGGATTTTTTAGGATAATTTATCAAGATCATCTGAAATTCAGGTTTTCTCCTCTAAAGTACTTCCAGTTCTTCCAAATTCCCAAATCTGATCCAAAAGTTTTCTATTCAATCATCCAGGTCATTAACAAAAATATTGGATATTACTCCTAGACTAGTATCCAATTTGTTGTATCCCATTTGATGTATCTTCCCTTTTTGATAAAGAATCATGAATTCTTTAAGTATGTCTGTCTAATGAGTTTCACAGCCAATTCTTGTTTAATTAGATTATGGTTCTAAAAAATTAATAGCTATCAAATTGTTAAACTGTAGGAAATAAAATGGGAAAATGAGAGCAAATATAAATTTCTGCTACTTTCCATAGCCCCAATTCCTCAAAGACATATCCCTTTGCTGATTTATTGCCTCAAAATGATTGCTTGTGTGCTTTAAGTCAAGTCCATACTGAAATAATTCTAGGAATTAACCCATCATTAATACTGGAGCATTTTGAGAACGTTGCCTGAACTCTGAAGCAAAAAACTCTGTTACAGTACTACAAAATAATGACTGTAAACTAGTGATTTAATTGCTGTTAACATTAATTGATTGTAATTACACCGGGAACTCTTCATCAGTGCCATTCTTCTTCTGGTCCTGAAGAGAGAAATATTTTGAGGTGCTTGGATAAAACTCTATTGCTTCAATAAATAACAGTGGGTGAGCTATGAGCTCTGTATGGTGATAAGCTCCTCATTAAAACAAACGTATTGATGGGAGTATTGTCTATTACGACAACATAATATATAGGCAGCTAGGTCGTATATAATTTAAACTGTTCTCACTTTACAAACCTGACAACTGAACAAATATAATTGATTCATGTATTGCAATATTCATTCCATTAGTTAGAATATACATCCAAAATTGAAGATGTCAATCAAATCAAATGAATGCATGTTTTCAGAGAGCGCCGCGATTCCTTTTATTAAACTAAGGGGAAGAAAAAAAAAAAATCAATCTCTATTTTTGGATTCAGATCCAACAAGAGTGTGACTCCTGCAAGTTACGTGGCGAGAAATATACATGTTTATTTTAGTCATGCGAGAAAATTACTCTGGATACCTTTGATCTATTTAACATTTAGGAAAAGAAGCTGTTTACCATAGCAGCTTCCAGGAACGTTTGAAACAAATAGTTTCCCTGACGTAGAGGTACAGCAGGTAGTACTGATGCTCACTTACACCAATTTTACACTCCATTGCTTTCACTGAAAGTTACTCTTGATTTACACCGGCGCGGAAGAGGCTGGAGCAGCCCCGTATTTTAACTGCTGTCTTTCACACTCTGATCTGCAGCTCCCGAGCTGCTGGGTGAATAATGCTGAGGCAAATATTGCCCGTTCTGTGTTTTTGTAGTAATTTACTTCAGAACCTTGGGAATAAAACCAGAAATCTGTCATAAACAAAGGGCTCGTTGCCTTTGTCTGGAGTGGGTCTGCTCCCCGTGCAGAAGATGCTGTAAGGCATTCTCTCTTTCAAAAAGGAAGCACAAACACTCTGTTCATAGGTTTAAAGTTCCTGATGCCTGCTCTGGGTTGAAGATGTGGTGTGAAAGCCATGGGCACTGCCAAGACTGAGGTGCAGCTTGGACCCCAGCAGGAGTAACCCACCATGGTGCCACTCACAGCAAACTCCTTGACAGGCAATGAGACAAAGGGAAGGAAAACAAGGAGAGAACTCGACCAAGAAACCAAGTTCCATGGTTTGGCAGGGTCTTGCAATGATTTGTGTCATCTCATTTGGTCAAGCAGGAGTTTCTTCCTTTTCCCATTATGCTTCTCCTACAATAACTGTGGCTTGTTTGATACCCTAGGAAAGGATGAGCCTGTGCAGCTTGTCCCAAACCAACCATGTGTATCATGGTGGTAGTTGGAATATTGATGAGGATGTGGTTTAAAGGGTAGACTTGGTAGTTAGGATGATGATTATACTGGATGATCATACAGGTCTTTTCCAATCTAGATATTTCTATGATTCCATTTTAATTTTGACCTGTCTCTCAACCATTGCTGCCTTAGACATATAGACACATACAGTGTATTACTGAGGTCCCTCATGGAGAGATAAAGGTATGAAAGTCTCTATGTGTATAGGCTGTAGCACTATAATTTATAACATTATGTTGAAATTAGATACCTTATTATACTGTCAGTATATATAGTATTGTATTACTTATAGCAATATAGTATTATATTACTTATATATATAATTGTATAATACATATATTATGATATTCCAATATACAGCCTCCATTTATTAAAATAAATGGAACCAAAATTCATATTACATGTCAACAAAGCTCTTCCAGCTGGAGTGCTTGGAAAGCATTTTGCTGTGGCTGAAGCAGTGATACCTGGGAGGAGCTCTGTCTCTGATGTCACAGTTGTCACTTGGATTAACAAAGATTTTCCTTCTTGCAGGAGGACCAACTCACTGAAGAGAGCTGAGCAGGAGGGCAAGACCCACCACCTGTACTTTCCACCCTCACCCTTCCTGGTGGGTTCAGCCCACGGGCTCAGCTTTGCTCCAAATACGTCCTACCATTTTCTGCTCTCTCTTTCCAGCCCTGGGCACACACAGTGCAGCACAGAGATGGGAGCACTTTGTTGGATCCCTGAAGATTTTGAGGACCAAAGATCTGGGCTGAAAGCACCAGCTGCAGAGTCCTGGCTTCACCATGCCTTAGGATAAAGTAATTTGAAAAGTTGGAAAACCAGCAGCATCTTTTTCACATTAAAAATAAATAAGAAATAAAGCATTAGGAATCTAATAGGGATCTTTTCTGCTTGGGAAAACCTTATTCCTACAAAGATATGTGGTGTTTAACTGGCACTGTAGACTGATACCTTACACTTAGAGAATTTATGTGAAGACCAGCAGCTGTATTATGAGAGAAAGACAAAGAAACTTCTTTGTTACACCAAATTAACAGAGGTATTACTCTGTTTCAATGTGAGAACCCTTCATAAACCCTCTGCTCTGCTCCTTCAACACTGGGCTGTGTTATGGCCAAGTGCTGAGCAGGGAAGCTGAGAGGGAAAGGAGATGCTCCACCATCCTGCACTCTAAATACTGCCTGAGAACATTTCTTGCTGGTCCATTTTTCAAAGCTGAAAGGTTGTCCCTTTTATGTTCTTTCAAGTATTAGCCATCTTGAAAAGACAGAGGAGTGAGAAGCAAACAGCTGACACGACCCATCGGGCAGTATTTTCCCTCCCAGCTGCAGAGGGCTCTGACAAACACCCATTCATCACCCTGCAGTAATTTGGTAGATGGTAGATTAGGGTTTTCTTTGCATGTGACCACACAAATTCCTTATACAAGAGCTGGGTGGCACCGGGGTGAGCAGGGCACGAGCTCTGAGCTCGCTCATGTCACGGTGATTTGTGGAGGACACAGAAAGGGGAACTCGGGGTGTCGGAAGCAATGGCGTTTATCAGACATTCCAGAGGGGACAAGGCTCCTGAGAGGCTCTTGATAAATGCACAGGAGAGTCCTCAGGCCACAGAAAACTGCTTTTTCTCCAAAAAACCAGAGAGATGTAACCAGAGAAAATCGAGGTCACTGTGTGGAATGAATGCCCTCCCTGCCAGCCCACCCCATGTCAAGCAGGTGATTTCCTGCAACTCAGCTTTGCCACCCAACAGGCTTCTAGGTTGAACCAGCTCCAGAAAATCCATCTTCCTTCCATCACATCTGCACGAGCCTGGGCCCTCCTGCCAACACACCCAGAGCTTTCCCCAGGGATTTCTCCTTGCCTCACCCATTGCTCTCAGGCTGCCTTCCTTCCCTGGCCATCCCAGCAGAAGCAGCCCCTGTCCCTTCAGCAGGTCCCCTGCCACAAAGTGGCCTCCAGGAGGTCACCAGCAAGCAGCTCTCCCCTGCTTCCACCCAGACGTGTCTTTTTTATGTAAAGCATAAAATCTGCAGCACATATATGGTAAACTGTGAACAAGGCAAACAGCTCAGCCATCCGTCACGGCACCATATGGTTGGATGTAAAAAATAGGTCCAAAAGATGACATTATAACGAACAGAAATGAGTGTCTTTGCTATTATAAATAATTAAACCTTTATATATGTATAGCTATATATATTATATATATCATTCTATGATATTTGTGTGAGTGGCCCCTTCATTTTTTGTTTAGGTAGATGCACACACCTACAATTGCAGACCTAAATCAAGCAGTTGATGTAATACATGTTTAGCAAGAGGAAGGATACGGAGCACCCACAGGAATGTTCTTCAGAAGGTCACAAACCAAATCAGCAAAAAAGCAGATTTAAAAAAAAAATTAGTTCATACAAGGCTATTTTTAAAAGGAAAACCACCACATTAAGTCACAAAAATCTGCTTGAATCCACCTGGTAAAACCAGGATTTCTTCAGAGGGCTGCCATTCAACGTGCCATGCCCTGCACTGGCAGCCACACAGAGGGACCCCTCAAATACTCTGCCCTTTCTGGCTATTGCTGTAACTCTCAAACATGCCTCTCAAAGTGTTCACCACTGAGGCAGCTTCTTGCTTGCCCCTAGGGAGGCTCTTCAGAGTCACTGCACTGATTTCTTCAAACTATCTCTTAAGATTTCAGGAATGGAAGAGGTTTGTAACAGTGAACCCACTCAGTCTGCACTTAGCCCTGCCTACTCCACCATCTTCCCAGATGGTTTCCAGATCTACTCCAACTCTGCAACACCACGAGAACTACCCTGCAGGATTTCCATCAAATGATAAGCAGGAAGGAAAACAAGCCCCTCTGGAGGATTTTACCAATGTTGTCAATCCTAAATGGCATTTCTAATGGTAAACCTGATATTACCAAGGTATAAAGAGGGAAGAATGCAATTGTTAAGCATGACTGGCAGCTTTCACCAAAGGAAACCAATTCCCCACTCTGCCACAGAAGTATCTGGGAGAAAGATGCAGGATGAACACAAGGAAAGAGAAAAAAACCCAACCCAATATTTTAGCAGAAAAGTCCATTAAATGATACAACTGGTACAACTGTTTCCATTCTAAAGCGATGGGATCTCTGTCACTGGAAATGTCTAAGGACAGTTATGATGTGGCTAATCCCATCTCTGGGTTGAATTAAATATATGGCTTCTTGAGGTCCTTCTACCTGCATTTGCTACAGTTGTGGTGATCTTGATTTACTATCTCAACCATAAGTCTGTGACTCTTTGGAGGAACTTTTTTTCCCCTCTTATTTCAGAGCACCACTTCATCCCCAATAGGAATGATAAGGTTGTTGACATCTCAAGACATAAAGAATAGCTGTGGGATAGGAAATAGCCTTTTTCTTATCCATCTGTATCTAGATTGCTAGGTTTTCATCTCTAAAAAGTCAGTTTTGACCAAAATGGCTTAAGTGATAAAAATAGCTAATATGTTCTTTTCTTTATGCCTCCATTTTTCTACATTTCTAGAGGAAAAAAATTAGGAAAGCACTTAAGGGAATTTCCTGGGTAAGATCAGGAAAAGTTCTGGCTACACACAGATTCTACTGCCCTCCTGAATATTATGTTGCTAATTAGGAGAGAAGAAGCTCGAGTCTTGTACTGACTTCAAAGAGCAGATCTGCATTTTTTTGGGGGGGAAAAAAAAACCAAACCAGGAAAACATGAGCTCATCTCAGTAGGGCTGCTGCTTTTTTTTTTTTCTGTCTCCTTTCTTCCATCTGTAAAGAGGTAACAGTTTTCCTCTTGGCACATTTTCTGTGATATCTACAGTGTGTAAACCTGTTTGAAGGAGCTGCCGGCGATGGGCTAATACAGTGTAATAGAGTTGTTATCCTTTATTCAGCAGCAGGTTTACAAGTGAGTAAAAATGATTTATGAATGATACTGAAAACTAGATGTCTCTCTGCTTTCTACACAACGTGAAAACAGAGGGACAGCCCAGGACCACAGCATGTTGCTGTTAATGAATTTTCAGGCTAATTTACCCGTGGAACGTACAGATGCAGGGAAACAATAAACCCAGGAATGAATCAAAACTCCTCAAATGTGGTGTGAGCAAACTAAGCAGAAATATTAACTGAAAACATATTTATATCAATGTCTTCTATGACAGATATCAAATAACCTTTTTTTTTTTTCCTGCTGATGAGTAAGAATTGAGGAGTCAGGTTTATGTCATAGCATCAGTATTTAGCACAGGTTTTTTTCTGTTTTTTTTTTACCCTTGGACTAAACAGATCACTAGTGTTGAAATTTCTGTGCTCCTTTCTGAGCCAAATGCTCCATGTAGCATTTTAGCTGAGTCTTTAGCACAAAAATGCATTTCTTCCCATCAAGCTCATGCTGAAACCTTAGCAGAAGTTCTCTTGGCATCAGTGCTATATAGATTAATAGTCTATAATTATAGTATATTATAATTATAGACTATTATACTATAGTATACTATAATATACTATAGTATATTTCATAACAGCTCATGAGAATAAATGGATTTTCCCCATTAAAAAAAAAATAATTTTGAAATATCTGGGAAATTGCTCACTCACCAACCACAAGGAGAGAATTTGTTACAGACAAGTAAATTGTGCACTGAAAACTTACACACAAGCAAAGTGTGAGTCTGTAAATGGCAAGAACTGGCTTCTAAGCCTCAGTTTCACAACACAAAGGCAACCGAGAAGATCAGGAGCCTGGAGGGCAATTAGCACATCAGTAGTGATGGGGCTTGTTTGCATTCTTATAATTGTTTTATGAAGCTCGGGTGGTAATTTGGAAAGCAGTTTTTATATGGATGGTTTTAAGAAAATTGCTAAGATATTACAGGCTGGGAAAGACTAATTTGTTTCAATTACTGTAACCCGGCGGCATGGAACCTCTGCAACGTGCAAGGTTCCTGGTTCTTCATCGACCTCCACCTCACCTAATCAGGACCCAGCATAAATCAACCTATGTGACAGTGGTTTATACTATGATGTTAATGGCTGGTAAATCAGAACAGGCCTAAGTTTGCTTTATTAGATCTACTTTTACTCATGTTACTGCTGTTGGGTGTTCAGACCCCCTCTTTGCCAGGGGAAGCTTCAGGAGGGCTCTACAAGGCTGGGCTGTTGATGTGGGCTCTTTGTGTTGCACATTCTGTGCTTAGGAAGAGATTGCACTGAAAAAATGCAAAAGCCCCAGCATGTTCATCCTCATTATTTAAGTGCTCCTGTGCACAGGGTGTCACAGGCTCTGTCTGGAAGTTGTCTGCCATCCCCCTTCTCACAATCTGTTGATGCTTCTTCAGCAGTTCTCTACCACTGGCACCTTCCCGTGCTGTCTGCAGGTTTCTTTTGCTTTAATTTCCTCTTCCAACATCTCCTTTGGCTAGAGACTCACTCTTTCTAATGTGCTGCTTCTCAAATTGAAGCCTCAAGTTCTTTACTTTTAGAAGAAAATACGACCATTGTAAGGAAACTCGGCAACAACAGCTGGCTGATCAAATATACATAAGGAAGAATCTGCCGCCTGGTCTTTTATAGCTCTCTTTTTCCTGTAGTCATCATCCAATTCTCTTTTTCTCTGGTACAACATTATAGCATATTACAGGACATGTCTGTCAAAAGCCTCTCCTGAAACACACTCTAGGCATTAAACAGCTTCCAGATTGCCATTGCTCGGGAGCAGACATGAGCTTAGATGTCTGTCCATCGATAGGTTTCAGAGTTACAGCCCCAAATAAGAGTTTTAACAAGAGAAATAATAACAGACCTGCACTAAATCCCAGTGTTGCTGCAAGGAGGGAGCAGCACTCAGCTGTCTTGTCCTCAGTACTGCAGCTTTAGAGACTCTGAGCTGCTAATTTTCACAAACTCACTTTCTTTCTCCAGAGAAAAAGGTCTACCTGGGCAGGTGGGGGATAAGGAAGAAGTCATCTTGCTTCTAGTCCCTTTATCCCACCTGAGTATTATTTGTGATGCAAATGGGTCGGAACAAAAGTGGATACTCCACACCTTTATCCAAAAGGCAATCTAGATGGTCTTGAAATACTTCAAACATTCCACAAGTTCATCCACAACGTCACAATATTGCACAAAGATGGCTATAATGTGCCATGACATAACAAAAACAGCCTTGCAGAATATTTCTGTGCTAACAAAGATAAAAGAGACACTCAAAGGCATCACTCATTTCGGGCTAAGTTGTGCACCACTTGAATCAATTTACATTATCCCCCAAATTTAATGCACTGCATTGCGTTCATTTAGAAAGCTGACTGCTTTGGTGTGATCAGCAATAGAGTAACTGACTCTTTCTGTGGTAACCAAGTTACCTGAAAAGCAGAATTAGTTCCTATTTCCAAGTCAAAATAATCTCCACATTTATGGCTCTTAATGACCAGATCAAGTGGAAAAACCGAATGCATATCCATCAGGGACTGCATGCATAGTTAATTAAGTATGAAATAATAAATGCTTGATTTCTACAGGATAGGGTAAACATCCAATTAAAATAAGATGCAGTGTACACTTTTCCTTCTCATTAGTCAAAGCATAAAGCATTTTAACATTTCCTAAATAATTTACTTGTATTAAAATAAAGTGAAATGCTTAAAACATTAATAGGGTACTTTACAATGCTGTAGTCAATAAGTTGCTATATGAAGGCAATGTAAATAATTTATGGCTCTATTCAGCAGAAACAGTCTGCAGTTCTCAGCAGAGCAGGGTCCCACTAAGGCGAGGGAAGAGGCACCTGGCCAGCTTACACTAAAATCACAATTAAACCCTGTAGATGATGGCAAAACCCACTGATGACATAAAACACAGTGACCCAAGCCTGGGGTTGTCAAAAAGATCTGGTGGAGCTCCCACTGGGCTCCCTCTGAAGGAGATGATGCCCAGGATCAGCTTCTAGTTGGGTGTGGGTTACCCATTAAAAAAAAAATATGGGACTGGGGTGGGTTTTTTTGAACACAGAGGAAATAAAAGTCTTTTAATGGATTTGAGGCATGGGCTGCTGAGCCATCTTCATCCCACCAGCCAATGGCTCTCCAGAGCATGTCTGTGGGCAACATGGGCAGTGCAGCAGCCACGGACACCACGGGCAGCAGCTCTGCCCCTGCACCATGCAAATATTGTGTTTGCAAATCCGTGGGTTTATAATGCACTTGGTCATCCTCTGCAAGCACATGTGGTGTTGATGTAGCCCATGTGTGCTGGGCCAGAACCCTTCCCTGGACTGAGGGCAAGGGCAGAATTCTCAATTTTCAACAGCCAGATGGACACAAGAGGTTTGCTGTGAATTTGAATAATCTGGGTTACTGATATGCAAAACACAGCAGGCATTTCAGCTTCAATTTTCTGCTAAGAGTCAAGGTATGGATGTTAAAGCTGGGCTCTCTGATGAGAAAACACATGTACTGACTACCCAAGCAGGTTGCTGGATCCAGTGAATTAGGACTGCAGTACATTACCAGTGAGGGCATAATAGGTTTGTGCAGCAAAACTAAATTAACATATTTTTCCCATGGATCATTCTGCAGTGTAGAGGAAATTTCCCTAAAATGCTTCATTATATAGCTATGGCTATAATAAATAAGAATTAATTTTGTAATAAGAAATTATTAAATGCTGTCTTTTATCAGGCAATGTAGGTAATATCCTACTAAAAACCTAGATTTACAGCTCAGATAATATATAGAAACGTGGCATTTGGCTAGGACTGCTTTTAAGATTTTTCAAATGCTAGAATCACTTTTCATTAAAACTGTGACAGAAACTGAGAAACTGGCACGCTGCCTCTTCTTATATGTACATTAAATCATGCATTTTGTGGCAGGGTTTTACTTTTTTTTTTCCTCCTTCTGTTTAGGGAAGTCGTGGAGAATATCTTCTCTGAGTCACACCAAGATCTAGCTATAGAAAGAAACACATCTTTGCTTTGTAAAGAGGTGAGTGTTCAAAACACATTCCTTCCCCAACATCCTTTATTGGGTGACATGCTCCCTAGCCCTGGTTGCTTGAGCTAATCAATAAATTAAAATATTGAAAGGCAATTGTGCCAACCTCAGCAGTGCTGGTGAGCAGGGGTGAGAACACCTCTCTGGATGGTGCAAGAAAGCTCTTGGTCCTGAAGAAAGGATCTTTTTGGGTAGGACTCCTGTGCTATTAAACATTGAATGCTCTGAAAAATAGCAGTGAGTCTCTTCTTCTGGGACTTGCTGTGCTGCTGCACCTTTTCTTTACTAGTTATATTTTTTTATGAGAAGCTGCTCTAATAAAATGCACTTTAAGGACCTTTTGTGGTGTCCTTTTGTAAGCTGGGTATCATAAGCCCGGGAAAGAAAATTAAAACCAGCTTTAGTCCTGAAAAGACCTTTGCCTCAGGGAAAGACTCATTATTTGAAAAGAGAAAAGATGATTAGCACAAAACCAAAGCAATTCAAGCTGACAAATTCTGCCTTGGGTCTCCAGGGCCTCAGTTAAGGTGAGGCAAGAAGAACATGACCCTTTCCTAGGGCTGCTGCCCAGGAGATGTTTGCTCTCCTTGGGCCATGCTGCAGGCAGGGTCACTTTGGCTCCCTCCTATCAGTCTATGAGCATCACTAAAACATCTTGGATGTGAACGTGCCTTTTTTTTTTTCCTCTTATAATCCCCATAGCAAAGAAACACAGTCACCATCTTCTTCAGCTTCCCCAGCTGTTCTGCAGCTGTGCAGAAGGAACAGCCACACACTGTCTGCAACTCATTTCTCCAGGAGCCTCATTTCTATGACAAGGTTGGTGGAAACCTAAATTAAATTTGGGACCTAACTTTAAACTGAATCTCAACCTCCTGAGTAAACAATAGATGGAGCCTGCCTATTAAATCATCATGTTTTAATTAAATTCTTTGCAGCTTGCGAGTTCTTTGAACTGAGCTAGGTGATAAATGCATTGTAATTTTAATGGGGTTATATTTTGTGTTAAACTCACATAGAGCACTGACACGAGATATATACTGTGTTACCACAAAATACTGCATGGTATTTTGCTGATAACTGCACACTTGCTATATGACAGGGAAGCTCCACGGAAGAAACAAAAGCAGTGTAAAGTGGGTTTTTTTCAATTACAGACTTAAAAATTCAGAAGCACAAGAGTATTTGTAGCTCTTGAAAACAACAACAACAACAACAAAACAAGCAGATATTCTTAATATTTGTGATTCAGGCTCCACTGAAACCAGAGGGAAATTCCACCCCCCTTTTGCTTTCAAAGGCTTTTGGATCAGGCCCTTAGAGTGCTATTGAGATAATAAAGTGAAATAAATTCACAAAAATGAGAGAAACAAGAGTGGCTTCTCTCACTCGTACATAAAATAATATTAGGTCTGAAGGAATGAGGCCCAAAGAAAAATATCAACAGGTTTTTGGTTTTACTTAACACAGGAAGGCTTGAGAAGTCCATTAAAAGTAGGAAAAAGTTGTAACTTTTAAATGACCTCCAGCAGCATCACTGAGGATCTCAGCTTGTTTATCGCAGCCTGCGTGAGGATATCTTCCCCCAGCGCTCCTGGCCTCGTAAAGTTTCCCAGTAGGAAATATGACACACTCTTAAAACGTATGTCAGAGATTTCCAGAATTGCAAACATGGTCTTTTAGATGTTGAGATTCCTTTCCTCATAAAAGCATCTCTAAATTGTCTGACAAAGTAAATTCATATCAGGAATAAAATCCCGGCCCCAGCGGAGTCGGCGGCGAGAGTTTTATGCCCGATGCCAGTGGAACCAAGATCTCATCTCTGCTTTTTACAGCCATTCCTGTCTGGAGGCACATGCTGATCGTGTCAGCATCTGCCTTGTCACCACAGGAGGGGGGCCTGGTGGACAGGGGGATGACCATGAGCCAACAATGTACTCTTGCAGCCAATGGCATCCTGGGATGCATTAGGAGAAGCGTGGCCAGCAAGGCAAGAGAGGTTCTCCTCCCCCTCTACTCTGCACTGGTGAGACCCCACCTCGAGTGTCCGGTTTTGGGCACCCCAGTTCAGAAAAGACAGAGATTTACTGGAAAGAGTCCAGTGCAGAGCTACCAAAATGCTGAAGGGAGTGAAGAATCTCCCTGCTGAGAGCTGAGAGAGCTGGAGCTCTTTAGCCTGGAGGAGAGGAGACTGAGGGGGCACCTCATTAATGTCTATCAATATGTTAAGGGTGAGCATAGAGAGGATGGAGCCAGACTTTTCTCAGTGTCATCCAATGACAGGACAAGAGGCAATGGGTGCAAGTTGGAGGACAAGAGGTTTAGGGTCAACACAAGGAAAAACCTTTTCACAGTGAGGGTGCCAGAGCTCTGGAAGGGGCTGCCCAAGGAGGTTGTGGAGTCTCCTGCTTTGGAAACACTCAAGACCCGCCTGGATCTGTTCCTGGGCGACTTGGTCTAGGTGCCCCTGCTCAGGCAGAGGGGTTGGACTAGATGATCTTCTAGGTCCCTTCCACCCCCTAACATTCTGTGCATCCTCAATACCCACACCAAGGCTGCCCTTGGCTCCCGGGCTTGCTGATGGGTTTAGTTTTAGAAACCTGAAAATAAGAGGTGAAATAAGAGGCACCAACTCTGCCCTCTGACATCAGCGTGACTGATGCTTAGAAACCAGACTATTATGTAACCCCACAGTTGATAGGTTTCTGCTTGTAGCAACCTGATTATTCCATCTGGATAGTGGCTTAAACAAAAGAGCAACCAGAGAAAAAGAAATATGTGTGCAAAGTCCAAGCAGCAGGCTGTTCTTTTCAATAAAGGTGTTGTGGTTGGGTTGGGGTTTTTTTTCCCCCCTCTCTCTCCCCCTTGGTATTAGCTGCAGTAAAATGAATCATGCAGAGCAACATTTTTCACACACCCCAAACATCCTACATTCACATAAAACTGATGTACACCAGGAATGTTCACTGGGCTGGAGAATGGGAACAAAGAGGGCTGCAGACATACAATTTGTCATCCTGATTTTCTGTAATAACAGGATATAAGCATATAAATGGATAGGTTTGGCAGGTGAAAAGGAAAATTATAGTGAGAGAGGAATATTGAAGCTTACTCCACAGTAGCCATATTGCCAATAGATCCTTTTGCCATTTGACAGCTGTCTGAGGAAAGGGCTGAAAAATCATGTTTACTCAGATCAGCCTGAACCCTCTTTGGGTTATTTAGGATTCTGCATATTCCATGGGGGAAAAGAAAAAAAAAAAAAAAGAAAGAAAAACAAAAACCAAAACCATTTTCATCTTCTAACTGAATTACCATGAACTGCATGTATTTGAGGACACGCTTCAGCACTAGCTGTGAGTGATAAGGTGCTCAGGTTAGCCCATTATCTTGCAGAAACAAGAAAAGTATCTTTTTTTTTCTACCCAGAATCAGGAACAAGCACGATTTAAATTTTCCAGCCCAATATCTGTATTTCTTTGAGATCAGCAGGTGGTCATCAGGCAAAGGAAGCCAGTGAGCTTGAGAAAAACCTCTTTTTCTGCAGGCCAAACACACAGGGAAGCCCGTGAGGGCTGCATGTAGAACACAGCCCAAGTCCATGGCTCTGTGGACAGGTGCTGGGGAGGAGATGGAGCTAAGGAAAGGCTCAGTAAATATCTGACAGATTGCTGCTGCTGCTTCTTTTCTGGAGGGCTTGTTTCCTACTGTACTGAGAGACTTGTAATACTGGACTGAGCTGAAGTGGTGACATTCAACTAGGTCCTTCTGCTTGGGGCTAGGTCGAGTGTTTCATCCAAAATCAGATCATGAGTAGTGCTAACTTTGTTGTTGACAGACCTTTCATTCACTGCGAGCAGGTGCTGGGGGCATTTTTCTGATGTTGACCTGATCATTGACATTTGGGGTAAGAAACTGGGAGAAGAAAGCATTATTTACTTTCACTCCAATGAGATGGCATTTCTGTGAGCTATGGGCTGCTGCTGAAAAGAGGATTTGGGAGAATGACAGATATGAGATGGTGGGGTAGCAGCTCATTCTTTAAAATTATGAATTTATTTTTTTTTTTCTAGGTCTTTGAGAGTTGTGTTGAACAGTCCCTGCATCAGAGGAATTTTTTTTCCAAGCATGTTGACCTAACTGCTGGTTTCACAATCTCAAGCCTTTGTACTTAAAACTATGGATTTTAGACACCTATCTGACAAGCAGATGCAGTCAGGTAGATTTGATCTTTATTTGAATTGAACTGCCTTTAAATGGAAAAAAACAAAATTAGTGCCTTAAACCCCTTTGCTCTGTGTATGATTTATCCATTAGGCCAGCTGAAAGCTGAGATAACAAGCCAGCCAAATACAAACATATATACATAAGGTCAGAGAAAGAAAGTGAGGCAGCTATTACAGGGGGAACAATTCCTGTTTATAAAGCACTGAGAAGAATAATGGATGAACTCAACAAAAGCCATTAAAGCATCAACAGTAACCTCAGCAATAGTTTAACCAGCTTAGACTAATGAACCCAGGATAGTTCACCTTGTAATAAATGGATAATGAGTCCATATAAAGAATTAGACATTTCTCTCTTTGCAGGTTAAAAAATAGAAGGTAAATGGATGCTACATGTCTCTGTACACAGAAATAGAGGGACAGAGCAGGTAGAGAACTCACACTGTACCCCTGTATCCTTCCTGACCCACATGGAAGCACAAAAAGAGCCTTCCTGAATTTTTGTGGGGTAGTTTTACAGTGTAAATCATAGATATTTGTTTGATCCAGGTCATGTGCAGCTCTGGGTGGGGATGCTACTCCCTCTCAATGCAGATTTAAGTGTATTTTTGTAAGCCTGTGTGTAGCTTATTCCAGGTCTCCCTCTATCCTCCTGGACATACTTCTCATAACTGCTGCCAGCAGTAGGTCAAAGCCCTCTCACCTCCATTCTCATCCAGCAAATCCCATAGCTAATGTGAGAGGAAGAAAAAGCAAGGTCTGCCAGGGGAAAATGTGTAACTGCAGAAATATTGTTCACGTGTGAGAGAAGTGAATCACAGAGTGGTGGAGTGGGGAGGGTTCCACAAGGGCTGGACTTTTTGGCCCTCATTCAGACACCAATTAACAGCTAAAAATCTTATTAAAAGGCATTTTCCATGATGCCATCAGTTGCCATTCTGGAAGCACATAACACTCTTGAGATATTCAGTGTGGCCAGTGAAGACTTCCATGTAATGCACTTATTAAATTATTAAATTAATATCATTATTAATAATAGTTAATTATTAAATTAATATTTAAATCTTAAGCCCTTTGTTATCCCTCAATCTCATGACAATGGATTAAGTGAAATTATTATTTTCCACCCTACCAGCTCACAAAGGAAAATAAAGATTCCACACATTTGTAAAAAGCAGGGAAGCATGCAAGGCCACAGAGAAATCTTTAGGACCTTTTTGCAATTCCCAACAAAGTGACATCACCTCTTAATTAACCCAAAAAGACAAATTCTGCCCGCTTACACAAAACCTGTTGTGCACAAAGAAACCAGTTTTGTGAAAGAGGTGTGACTGATGGAAAATTGGATGAAGATTTTGATGAGGTGGGGATTTTTTTTTCCCCTCCCTTCCAACAGGTATTGATTGATGGAGGTAGTGAAGAATCCAGCAGCAGCAATCTCCAAAGGTGGAATGTGAGAAGCTGAAGTTGCAGCCTGTGCACAGCAGATTCCCCTATAATTTAATGCAGCTGCCAGAGAGGGCTGGTGCTAGCATACAAATCTGAGGAGCACCCCTGAGCTTTCAGGAGATTTCTGGAATATCTATGCTTCAAGTCAGGCTTTTTATTTGCTGTACAAAACTGCCAAAATACGGACAAGATCCTAAAACACAAAAAAAAAACAACCCAACCAAAACACACAGAACAAACCCAAAACATCTCACAGGGAGTGATCTGAAATAAATATTATGGAAGAGTTCATTTTAACAGAGTTAATCCACCCAGAAATGGATAGCAGCAAGATATTTAATCATGGCATATCCAGTTTAATCACATTTCGAATCCTCTGGAAATTAAGCTTATACAACTTCCTTAATTTAGAGGACAGTATAATGCTTAAGTATTTAATCTCCTTAGGGTTGATATTGGACTCGAGTCTTTTGCAGAGTTT
>VYZU01090344.1:0-19716 GCA_013401355.1 Ceyx cyanopectus
AAAGGACATAGCCATCCATTTGTTTTGATTGAAGGATTGAGTCACCACAGGAGCCTCTGAGTGGAGAGAGTGATTTTCAGTGTTGCAGCACAGGAAGGGTCTGTTGAAATATTTATATAGCTTATAAACAATGGGCCTGAAACATTGTTTTATTCTGTGGAACTAGTGATTAAAGGAAAAAGTAGTTCACCTCTAAATATTCCATGGATTAATTTGCTTTCGAGGGGTCTATGGAAGGGAGAAAACACCAAAAGCAAACAACCCTCACAAAAGTAAAACCACGAGAGGTGCTCTGAAATATAAAGTACTGGGGTATGAATCAAATGTTCCTCTCTGGGGGTGGGATTTGTTTTGAAATTAAAAAGTGAAACTAATACAGTGCATTTTTACATCAGATGATGTCAAGAACTAAGTATTATATGGAAGTTGTTGAGGCAAGCACTTTAACTGGTAAACCAGGATGGTGCTGTTAGGGACAGATTTGATGGGGTTGCAGAGCAGTAAAGTTTCTCTCTGGGGGTAGTGTGTTTGGGGTTTGTTTTGTTGGTTTGGTTTTTTTTTACTCCTATTTCTCTTCTTCTCTTGAGAACACTCTGATTTACTTTTGTGATAAAGCCATAATAACAGGAGAATCACATTGCTGAAATGAGTTTAGCTGGAAGGGATACATAATGTCAGCTGAAAAATAGAATTGGTAAATATGTTTTGGCCATGGTTCAGCAAAAAGCAGATCCTGTCAGTGAAGTAACATTCTGTTTTCTTGCAAGTGTCTTTTAGTTGAGCAAAATCACACAATCTCTGCCTTTTGTTTAAAAAATAAGAAAAGGAAAGCTGTTTTGTCTCGGGTGCTGGCTGTGTTCTGTGTTCAAGTGTGTTCTGCCCTACCCACAATCTCAGCAGGGGTTGCTTGAGGCTCTGCTACCTTAACCAGAGCATTTCCCAATGAAGAGGAGTCTTTATACAGAACACAGAGCCACTCTTGGATGGTGCAGACGTTTTTATCCTTAGAAGCTGCACTGAAGTTGCTAAAGCCACAAACAAATGATGGAAATCAGTGTTCCTGGGCCTCGGGCAGAATCAACTGTGGGAAAGCCATTTATGTGTTTTAGAAACATAAAATTCCAGCAGAAATACTCCAACCCTGTCTTTTCTCAGCCAGTAAATTGGGAAGGCGTCGTGGTGTAAATACACTGTGGGCTAGTAAGTTTTCATTGAACAGCTCTATGTTTATGGCAGAATTCAGAGTAGCAGTCCTGCCAGAGGAGATGTCAGACAACCCTCCTGTTCTTTCCTCCTTGCTCTTGTTGATGTGCCAAACCATATGGCAAATTAAGCCTGTTTTTTATTAAACTTTTCATTGTAGTGAGCTTAGTGTGAACTGGGAAATGCACTTTCTTTGAACTATGTAGCCATTATATAAGCGTCTTAATTAGGAAATGTGAATGTCTCGCATTGCTGGGAGTCTGTGGCTCCCTCTTGTGGCTCATGAAACATTTCAAAGCAGCTTTTTAGTGACCACCGTGGCTCCTGAACAGATCACACGGAGCTTGGTGCACGTTACATACTTGCACCAAAGAGGAAAAATACTTCATGTGCCACACCGGGGTGTCTTGCCATCAAACTCCAGGTTAAAATACTTAAAATAATTTGGAGCGGAGGGGAAATTTCCAGTTGGGTTTGCAGGGCCCTTGTTACTATAATGAGTATTCCACTCCTGCCTCTCTAGTGTGGAGCAAGATCTGTATATAAACACCTGCAATTGTTCCAATAGATTCCTCTGCACAGCCCCTGGTTTGTTTTGCTTGTTTTCTGTGACTTGTTACATGTGGGGCATTGCACCTGTTCTACATCTTAAATTTGTCATAACCAGGTACTCTTTGGTGGCAGTGGTGGAAAGGGCTGTTGTGGAGCCATCTCTGAAGTAGATTTTGTGCTGGCCTGTCAAACTGCTGGTGTTATATTGGGTGGGAAGATGCACTTGCCTTGTAATAAATGTCAGGAATTGGGGCATCACTTCATCTTTTCCCTACAGAAGGGAGCAGTGGTCAGGATATTGCAAAATTGAAAGTGTAGCTTTGTGTTGAAAACAGATATTTTTAGGCTTGATGAAAAATAAGAGAGATTGGACAAAAATTCATTGAACAGCAGGTAACTTTTCAGTAGGAACCGTTAGTTTCAGTTTCATCACAAACCTGAAGTTGCAAAGTTCCTTTGCCCTTTTGTGACCTGCAGCACTGTCTGCTGCCTTTGTGTTTTGGCAAGATACTCAAAAATACAGGAGGAGAAAATTTCATCAATTAGTGTTTCTGACTTGGAAGAAGGAATTAAAAAAAATAATGGTGAAATAGGTTTATACTTTGAAATTTTTCCCATCCCCAAAGGGTTTGAGAATTGAAACTTTATCTCTGAAAATGCTGATTTCATATTTCACAACTTTTTTCTCAATTAAAATAACCGAATGATAATTATAGAGCTTCATCAAAATCTCACTGCCCACTAATCTGCAAACCAGCACTGCTGAACCCACAGCAATAGGGCAATAAACATGTATTTCCTCGGGGACATTATTAAACACCCTGCATATTTATTATCTCAAAATGGGAGCAGATCCAGATTTCTAAGGCCACTTTTTCCCTTTCCTCTTCCTGCGCTGTAATTCAGACCAGCACATAAATATTTGACTGAAATGTTCTGCAGAAATATTAGAGATATAAAATGGCTAGAAACAAAAGAACGTGGAACAGCAGAGGGAAAGAATGGCTTGGCAAGATTGCCAGCCTTAAAGGGCAAGATTAATTCATAATCCTTCTAGATTCTGCAGTACAAATACAAATTTGCAAAGCATGTAGCTTCTAACAAACACTGTGTAGCTCTGCAAGTTTACATATGCTGCTGTCACTAATGGGAGGCAGCCTTGAAATTGGATTTTTAAGGGTTTGGGTTTTTTTTCTTATGGGAAAATAAGGTAGTGATAGTAACAAGGAGTTTCTGTATACATGGGTTTGTGTATACATCCAAAAATACACCGAAATTTGGAAAGTGGAGGAACTCCAACTGTGTGACTAAGCAGAGTTCTGGGCAGGATATCCAGATATTTTCATGAGGAGTTTTTTCCCTTAGTTTAAAATCCTAGGAAAGGAGGGGTATAGAAGAGAATTGAGGGAGGGGAACAACCTAAAATTAGTCCATTTTGTAATGACTTTACAAAGGCTGATAAAAACAACTGACTAATGGGAAAATAATGTGTGATGGCTATCTGGCATTGCAGGGGTTGTGTAATTATTCTTCATGCTACTCAATAGAATATGCTTTTTATTTCTTTTTCTCAGAAGTTTCTAGCTGTTTTATCACTTCAAAAAAAAAAAAAGAAAATTAAATAAAATGTCAAATTCTAGACATAGTGAATATAGTAATAATGGAATAATAGAAATTTGAAGTAGTGAAATAGAAGACAGTAAAGACAAGATAGAACTGGCTGAGGACATGAGTGGCTTTTCCAAGGTTGAACACAAGAACTGCACAGTGTTTTAGGAATGATTGAAACTGTATTTTCCAGTTCCATGTGGCACTGTCAGCCATGTTTTACAGTGATCTGTTATTGGCAGGGAATATACCTCGAATCAGGTAAAATCTGTGTAAGATTACGTGGTTTGAGAATGATTTCAGAAGCTTTAATAGCAGGACGTGTAATTTGTTGTTTCCTGTCGTGCAGGTGATCAGCAGTGAAGGGGCAGAGGGAGCCAAGTTCCGACTCTCTGGGAAGGGAGTAGATCAAGACCCAAGGGGAATTTTTAGAATCAATGAGATCAGTGGGGATGTCTCTGTGACCCGAGCCCTTGATAGAGAAGCAATTGCCAATTATGAGGTGAGTACCCATAGCAAGAGGATCACTGCCTCTCTGTTAATGTGTATTTTTTGAATGTGTATTTGCTTTTGAAAGGGCTGCAGTCATTGAAGACTAAATTGCAGCTACTGGCCTATAAAATTTCCAGAAGAAGCATTTGTCCTTTGGAAATGGTAAACGTGTTTATTTTCACTCTCCTCTTCTTTCTGCGTGTAATTTCTGTCACTTATCCTTAGTAGAAATACTGTCTGAACATCACGTATGCATTTGGTTTGTGAATACAAAATTGTGTTTGGGCAAAAGGAGATCTTTTCAGGAAGATGCCACTGAGATACTCCGTGGTTAGACATTTTTATCATCCAGCTGTCAATAGCACATAGTATTCAACTCCATTTTTAGAAATGGATATTTTTAATAGAGATAAAGAAGAGTCTATTAATATGAAAATGTTAGCAGATACATCTGTTGGATGTATGTTTCCTACAAAGATTTTACTGAAGATTCCTTTCCTTGTCATAAATTCTGTTTCTCCCCACTGAAATCGTAACAAAAGATCTCTGAAATCAGCAAAGTGACTGCACCACAGTGTCCTAAAATGTGTGGTATAAATAGAGGATCTGTCCATTCATCTTTTCTCTCTGGCTCTTGAAATGTGCAGCCATATAAATGGAGTTTGGCCACTTTGATGCATATGAGCAGCGGAATTCCAAATGCTCCATGGTTAGTGCATTTCTTGTTGCCACTTCTGCCCGAGGGTGGGGGGCTGCCCTCTGTATCCTCTGTGTGGTGCTCCAGTGGTGACAGTGCTCACTGCCATCCCTGGGTGGTGATCAATGCTTGTGCTTTCAGTGCTGGCTCTCTCCTCCCCTGGAAGAGTTTAGATGACTAGTCATACTTGCTCAAACAACACTGCTAAAATATACCATATGTTGGTTTTCAACACTTAAACATCTCTTTCTCATCCGAGTCTGCAGTGAAATGTATGTTAACCACTCTCACAGGAGTTATGGGAGTTACCCCTGTCCTTCTGAAAAGAAAAATATTGCAGTTTCTCTTTTTAGCAGTGTTCATCTTCCTTTGCCAGCTGTTTCTTGCCTGATCAGTGACTTTCCACCGTAGAGTGGTCAGTATAAACTTTGAATATTTTTTTTTACTTGAATAACTAAAGTAGTCTTTTCAACCTAATGCATCAAACCACAAATGGCCCTCCACTTCTGAACTGGCACAGTGTACACTGAAATGAAGACAGAAACATTTCCCCAGAGCAGCCTTTTTGAAGCAATGCAAGTTTTATCCAAATGGTGCAGTGCAGTAGATTATCCTGAGCTATGTGAAAGTATATCCTAATAGGCTGTAGTGCTTTCTAACCTGTTCTATAGCACTCTGCTCAGCATGCTCCCTGGAATCCTGTGGTGAGAGATGCAGTTGAAAATTTCTGTAGGAGAACCCTCAATTTGATTAGTCTGTCTGTGAATCCAGCCCCTTGTTTTCCAATGAAGATATAACACTGTGTCAGGAAGGCAGCAGGATTTTCTCCCTAATTTCTTTGGTACACTGAAAGATTAACTACCTGGAAGACTTAAGATTTCCTCAAAAGTGGTTTTGTTTTCTGTTTGAGGTCCACCCTGCCCAGTATTGATGGCCTGAAAGAAAAAGTTCAAAGTGAAGGGGCAAATGAGGAAAGACCAGATCACCATGTAAAAATAAATTTCTTTACAAGCCATCGTACTATGAAATATATAATAAATGGTGGGGCAAGGACAAAAAGATGAAATCCAGCACCATGGTGGGCAGCTGTGCATGAGCACTGATCTCTTTCCAGTGCTTAGTGAATATATACTCAGGGACTGAGTTGAAAAAATGGTACTAGGGTGACAAGCAGGGCTTTGGTGATCACAGGATTTCACACAACTTTACAGATTTTGCCATCTGTGTATCTCAAAATGTTATAATTTTGCTAAGAATATTTAATGAGCATAAAGATTTGTTGTTTCTTTCACTGAGTGGTTGAAATTCTATGTTTTGCTCTCCTCTTTCTCCTGGAGGAATATTGAAAAATGGTGGGAGTATTTCTCTATATTCATTAAAAATTTGAGGGGTACCGAATTCTACTTAGACAACTGGTGATTGTAGGAGTTAATCCTCTTTTACTACTCTTTACTAAAATATTTAAAAATAAAAGATAGAATATATTTTAAAACAGAGTGAAAAAATCTTTCTTTTTGGTGCAGCCCTTTTGCATGGCAGTTGTGTTTTCAGATTAATTTAGATTTTGTTTGTTAGGAAAAGGAACTCAAGCTGGTGTGAGGAATGTAAGGCAGCTACATTAATAACACACCATCCCCCCAAAAAAAACATTTATTTATGAGCTTATTTTTAATGGAATCAATGAACAAGTATCTAAAATTCCACCCAAATATGAATGCCTAGGTGATGAATTGCCATAGTAATTTTGCACGTTTGAAAATGTAATGGTTGCCTTTGAGAAAAAGAAGCTGTGCCAGAGCAGACTGGATGAGGCAGCAGGAGCCCAAAGGCCACGACACTGAAATTAGCCATTGGTAATTATAATGGGAAAAGGTAGATGCTTCTGGTGTGTTTGTCCCAGGAACTTTGTGGGGTGCCTCCTTAAAGGTCAGAGAATGTCCTTAAAGGTCAGAGAATATCTGTCAGCTTCAGTTTTAAGTGTAAGCTGTTTATGAAGAAGAGCAAGAGGACCTAAGAATGTTGTTATGCCCAAAAGAGACAGACTGGCTTAGGAAAGTGTTCAGTAATTCCTTTTTTTTTTTTTTTTTGTTTTATAACCTGCATCCTGATAGGAATTCTCTGTGTCAGAATGAGCCAGTGGGTTACATGGAATGGTTTTATTTTGAGGCTTGCTACAGCTTGTTGATAAAACTACTGAATGACATTCTGAAGAAGAGGCTTAAGCAGAATATGGACATATTATTGAATAGCTTCTGGGTTGGTGAGATAAGCAGGTAGCCTAGAGCCCCTATTTAGTGGGAGCAAAAGGTGTTCAATTGTACAAATAGGCTCTCAAAAATAATGTCTTTGGTTTTCTCTCAAGATTTGAATAAATAAGACTGGTTGGAAATTTCAGACAATGAGAAATCATTTATTTTAGCATTAAAAAGTGAAAATGTGTAAAAACAGATGAAGGAACTTGGTGTGGAGATGTAAAATGGATTTTCTAGATCAAATTAATGAAGTGCACACCGTTCAAAAATAGATGATAATCTCTGCAAGTCTGAGCTCACTTCAGATCCATAGTCTTTTCTGATTCCAGCAGAGCAGAAATATTAATAACTTTTCAGTTGCACCTTTTAGCAAAAAAACACCAAATGGACAATTTGAGTACACTTTTTTTCCCTTCTTATGCAAATAAAGAACATCATCACACCTACAACTGCTGAAGGGACAAATTCGACTTTGACATACTGATAAAAATGGAAATATTCAACGGGTATGGAACTGGCAGCATCAGTGCATTAAAGACGACCTGCAAAAACTGAAAATGAACCCAAGAGAAAATTGAATTGAGGTATTAAAAGTGTCACATTTTGACACTCATCACCCTTCAAGACACATCTTCATAGTTGTATTTTGAGACTCACCAGTACTTGGAAGTAAGAATAACCCGCCAGGCAGTGAGCAGTGTTCTTTTCACTAGCTCTGTGTCACCTTTATTTAAAGCCAGAGACAGACGCAAAATCCCAGAAAGAGGATTAATATTTCTAGAGCAAAAGTGGGTTTTAAGTTGACAATTTTTATACTAATTGATGTCTCGGATCACAAATGTAGCTACTATAAACCAGATTTACCACATTACTTGGAGTAAGAAAGCCACAGTATCATCTTTTCTTCATGATTCTTTATTTAGTGCTTATCAAAAATAATGTCCTTTTGACGTAATATGATAAATGCAACCGAGAAAAAGAAGGAAGAAGGGATGAGAAAATTGTGAAATGCAAGTCTTTTGAGGTGAAAAGAATTTGGACAGTACCTATAAAAAACTTCAGGCACATATGAAACATGAAACAAAAGTGAGGTAGATGAAGCAAACTTTTGCTTATATGTACTTGAGTTGCCAACACATACCCCCAAATAAACTCCACAAGTTCTTTGAAAGAAGCATTATATAATCATGATAATTTTGTGCTGCGTCTCTCCTGACCAGCAAGAGTCAATGCAAGTCTATTGACTAGTTTTCTAAGAATACAGAATTTATTTTCCTTGCATTTAGCAGATTAAGCTGATCCTAAGTTTATTGGGATATGGCAATTACACTTTATCCCTGCCTTTCAAAAAGCACATCCTGTGATGTACCTTCTCATCTCAATAGACAACTGAACCACAGTTTAATGCCTCTCTAAGTATGCAATATATCAGGTACAGAGTAATGTCAGGCACACTGCAAAATAGTTGGTCTAAAAACTGGAGGGGCCATAAACACTTTTCTGGGCTAGATATCTGTTGGAATCAGAACTTGGGGTCTAAGAAGCATATGCAGTTGCAAAACCCCAAGAACTACAACTTTTTTTTGAGCCATTCTCTAAACATTTTACCTTCTTTACCCCAAGTGGGAACAGCTATTAACAAAGGTTGTTTGTTCAGAAAATGGAAAGTAACAGGCATTTTTTGTACCTCCTAGACAGCCAGATCTTCCATATCAATAAATTTCTATGTCCCTTTGACAATCTCCCTGTAGCCCNTGCTCTTCTGACCCAGAAGGTTGTTTAATGGGAGAGGGCTTTGGAGTGGATCTCATGCTGAAGACAAGGCTGCTCATGCACTTCTTGACCTAATATCCCCTTCACTTTTGACTGAGAAGTTGGACTAAGTTCCATTAATGTGCAGAGCAAATTCACCCTCCATTCAGAAGCTAGCTGCCATGGTCAGTTCTCCCTAAAAGCCATTTGAAAATTCATCCTTTTTTTTTTTTTTTTAGTTTTATAACCTGCATCCTGATAGGAATTCTCTGTGTCAGAATGAGCCAGTGGGTTACATGGAATGGTTTTATTTTGAGGCTTGCTACAGCTTGTTGATAAAACTACTGAATGACATTCTGAAGAAGAGGCTTAAGCAGAATATGGACATATTATTGAATAGCTTCTGGGTTGGTGAGATAAGCAGGTAGCCTAGAGCCCCTATTTAGTGGGAGCAAAAGGTGTTCAATTGTACAAATAGGCTCTCAAAAATAATGTCTTTGGTTTTCTCTCAAGATTTGAATAAATAAGACTGGTTGGAAATTTCAGACAATGAGAAATCATTTATTTTAGCATTAAAAAGTGAAAATGTGTAAAAACAGATGAAGGAACTTGGTGTGGAGATGTAAAATGGATTTTCTAGATCAAATTAATGAAGTGCACACCGTTCAAAAATAGATGATAATCTCTGCAAGTCTGAGCTCACTTCAGATCCATAGTCTTTTCTGATTCCAGCAGAGCAGAAATATTAATAACTTTTCAGTTGCACCTTTTAGCAAAAAAACACCAAAACACAAAAAAAATCAAGTGCTTCTGAAAAGGGCTGCAAGAATAGGGCTAAAGCTTTCCAGTGAAGTTGCTAGTCTAGTTGTGCTGTGTTGACAGACGAATTAATCAGGAAACAAGGTTCCAAAAGAGGGCCAGTGCAGACTGGCTGAAAACCAGTGGTTCTGGGGGAATCTGTGAACTAGAAACACTGAGCTAATTTTCCAAAGCCCACATTGACCCAGGTAATGTGTGGCAGGCAGAGAGCTTTCATGCAGGTAAAAGCAGGAGGAATTGCATATATTGATTCCTGTGACCGAGGTGACAAAAATTGCTAAGTTAAAGAACTATACTTTGTCTATACTATACTTTTTATTCCTTGGGTACAGGACAAAGCCTGAAGTTGGATGAACTTTTTTGTCATTGCTTATCTCTGTGTAATCCCAGCAGCAGTAGAATCCACTTCTGTAACCAGTTAAGCATCAGTGGCAGTGTGCCAACCAGTCAACGGGGGGGCTTTCAGTTGAGTCTCAAGATTTGGAAGATATTGCCATCCTTGATGGAATTTTTCATAACCATTTGTCAAGTGTAAATATGTGCGGAAGAGAAATAATCAGAAAGTGATCCTGTGCGAGCGTGAAATGAAGAAGCTTGATAAAACTATTCAGTGACAGTGTGCAAATTAGAGCTGTGACCAAATTTACCTAGGCAATTTGAACTGTTAATGAAGAGTTAGTTTTAATTATTTTTTCAGTGAAGAGCTTTATTTGCTTTAGAAAATACTTAACAAGCACAAGTGTGAAATCAGCTTTCAGCTTTTTTTATAATGACAGATCACAGCTCTTGCAACTGGTCTTGACAAACCGAGATACTTAGCAACCTTATTTTAACAGGACTGAAGAGCAAAATACTAACATTTGCTCTATGCAGGATTGTTTCTATACCTTGGGTAACAACTAGACTGAGAAGAGGCTGCAGAATTCAGGCCAATCAACAGCAACCAGATCTCCAGAGGGAACTGCTGAAGTTTAGGTTACACAAGGCTGTTGTTTGTGTGACTGAGCCCAACGTTTCAGGGTGATGCTGCAGTCCTAAAGGACTCGATTTCTGTGCTTAACATGGAAAAAATAATGGAAATACGTCACAGTCATAAGGCAAACTAGCTTGGTCAGGTGCCAAGGAGTAAGATTTGAAAGTACTTGAATGCATTTTTGCAGATACTGAAAGTATAACTGTAGCAAAAAGCTAGTAATGAATGGCTGGAATTTATCTTGCACAGAAGAACAAATTTGTCTCTGGTGTAAGTCCATTGTAGTGCAGCCACACCCTTTGCAGAAGGATTTATCATGCCCTGGTACTCCACCTCAGGCCTTGAGTGAGTGTAAGGTGCTTGATACAGGCTCTGTATGTCTCTGTCTCTCATTATCAAGACACTGTAGGTGTCTGCAATCTCCAGTAAAGAATTCTGTCCAAAAAAAACATTCCTAGAGTGCTCTCTGAATCCTATGGAAACTTGTTCTTCTTGCAGTTCCAGCTTGGTGCTGACCTTTGTTTCTGATGTGATTGTTCACAATGTAGCACTGCTTTTACTTGTGTGAGGAAGGGGTGAAGTAAAAGAATCAAAACCCCTTTTCATCTAAAGAGTGATGGATTAGTAAGAAAATTGTTGCTTCTGTTCTTCAGTAACAAATGGATTCAGGATGCCATAACTGGGAGGAAACCAGGTATTTTTTTAAAAGAAAATTAGTATTTCTTTAATATGTTTTAAATTGAGATTATGAAACATCAAGATTAAATATTAACAGATTTTTCATCAAACCTGGAAGCAGAAATACAACAGGAACAAATCCAGCAGAAGGAAAGGTCTAGATCCTTCAAGGAGCTCTGTATGGGCAAACCCCTGAATTCAGACAGAACTTCTTGGCCTTGATTGTTTACTAAGGTCAAACCCAAGGTGGTCACCATAACTGTGTGCATAAATCAAATACTCGAGCATATAAATTTCACATAGTCGTATTTCTTAAAAGTAAGATTTAAATAATTGCTTGCACAGCTGGGATATAAATGGGATTTACAGCTACTGGGAAATATCTCTTTCTCCCAAGGTTGGTTTATGGGATAAAAAGAAAACCTGACAGGAAATGAAGTTAAAATTCATGGGTTTTTTATGTATATTCTCCCATTTTGTCTTGAGGCAACAAGATATCTATTTATATAAACTCTATAATTTGCCATATCTTGTTCATTTTTACTGTAAATAGGCTATTCAATGCATACTGTAGGTTTTAATGTTATGAGATATCAGCAGGATACTGTGAATCATTTCAGAAGCCACTAGCATCTTCGTATCATTTATGTGGAAAGCATACAAAAGTCAACAGTTAGTTTTGTTGGAGGGCATATGCTTTATTCTTAGATCTCCCTGCTTGCATGGCTTTGACATTCCTGCTGTTCACCAGCCCTGGCATGTCATTTGTAGGAGGAACAGAGTGAAGTTTCATTAAAGAGAAAAATCAGCAAAGGTTTGTTTATAACCTATAACTGTCAAGACAAGGTAGTGGGCTTGGATTTCCATGCTAAAAATAACCCAGACTCCCAACACTAGGCAAAATTAGTATTTTCTCATTGAAGAGTGGGAGGTAGAATTGCACAGCAGTAAGAAATGGAGAAAAATTGGAATTTACTGAGATGGTAACAAATGACACCAAATCTGGTTTCATGGTTGTTTTGTTTGTTTGTTTGTTTATTATTGTTCTCTAATAGACAACCATTCTTGGAAAGAATAATGATGTGTTCAGGAAAACAAGAGGAGACTAATAACATTTTTGTCATGTTACGTTAATAGTCTGTGAAACTACTTTTGCTATCACATATTAATTGCATTTTAAGCATTTAAATATCAGGATAGTTCTTCACTCTTGAACATGATCAGTTTGTCAGGGCCTGCAGAGGAGTGCTGCCCCTGCAGCAAGGGCATCCCAGCTCTGAACAGAGGGAGGAGATCCTAACCCTCACTTGTGTGTCCCAGTTCCCTACAACTGCTGTGCACTTGGAGTGCCCCATTGCTCATGCATGCAAAGGTGCAGCTTTTAAATTGAGGGTCTTGTGTCACCTCTTATGAGTTGTTTAATTTTTAATTTATATTTCTGGAAAAAAAATTGCACAAGTTGTGAGTTTCTTGATCCCTTGATCACTGTGCAATAAAGTTGCACTTGTCTTCTGCTGTAGAGCACCTTGCCTGTGGCTCCAAAGTCTTGAAGGTCTGGTATTACTTGTTATTTCACAACACTACTTTAAGCTCTTCCTAATCTGTTCAGAATATAATATGGAAATTTTCAGATTTTGGTTGCTCAAATCTCCATTTGTCTTGTTCCTTCCAGTAAAGAAAGAATCCTGTTTAGATATTTGGACAAAAATCAGTATTTTAATGTTCTAACTGCTAGAAAGACCTTGGTTTCTGTGACTATTTCTTCATCTTGAAAATGTGGATCCATAACAATCTATAGCTTCTCTTTTTAATGAAAACTGAGGCATGGTCTGTAATAACTTTTTTTTTGAGAACTAAGGCAANAGATACTGAAAGTATAACTGTAGCAAAAAGCTAGTAATGAATGGCTGGAATTTATCTTGCACAGAAGAACAAATTTGTCTCTGGTGTAAGTCCATTGTAGTGCAGCCACACCCTTTGCAGAAGGATTTATCATGCCCTGGTACTCCACCTCAGGCCTTGAGTGAGTGTAAGGTGCTTGATACAGGCTCTGTATGTCTCTGTCTCTCATTATCAAGACACTGTAGGTGTCTGCAATCTCCAGTAAAGAATTCTGTCCAAAAAAAACATTCCTAGAGTGCTCTCTGAATCCTATGGAAACTTGTTCTTCTTGCAGTTCCAGCTTGGTGCTGACCTTTGTTTCTGATGTGATTGTTCACAATGTAGCACTGCTTTTACTTGTGTGAGGAAGGGGTGAAGTAAAAGAATCAAAACCCCTTTTCATCTAAAGAGTGATGGATTAGTAAGAAAATTGTTGCTTCTGTTCTTCAGTAACAAATGGATTCAGGATGCCATAACTGGGAGGAAACCAGGTATTTTTTTAAAAGAAAATTAGTATTTCTTTAATATGTTTTAAATTGAGATTATGAAACATCAAGATTAAATATTAACAGATTTTTCATCAAACCTGGAAGCAGAAATACAACAGGAACAAATCCAGCAGAAGGAAAGGTCTAGATCCTTCAAGGAGCTCTGTATGGGCAAACCCCTGAATTCAGACAGAACTTCTTGGCCTTGATTGTTTACTAAGGTCAAACCCAAGGTGGTCACCATAACTGTGTGCATAAATCAAATACTCGAGCATATAAATTTCACATAGTCGTATTTCTTAAAAGTAAGATTTAAATAATTGCTTGCACAGCTGGGATATAAATGGGATTTACAGCTACTGGGAAATATCTCTTTCTCCCAAGGTTGGTTTATGGGATAAAAAGAAAACCTGACAGGAAATGAAGTTAAAATTCATGGGTTTTTTATGTATATTCTCCCATTTTGTCTTGAGGCAACAAGATATCTATTTATATAAACTCTATAATTTGCCATATCTTGTTCATTTTTACTGTAAATAGGCTATTCAATGCATACTGTAGGTTTTAATGTTATGAGATATCAGCAGGATACTGTGAATCATTTCAGAAGCCACTAGCATCTTCGTATCATTTATGTGGAAAGCATACAAAAGTCAACAGTTAGTTTTGTTGGAGGGCATATGCTTTATTCTTAGATCTCCCTGCTTGCATGGCTTTGACATTCCTGCTGTTCACCAGCCCTGGCATGTCATTTGTAGGAGGAACAGAGTGAAGTTTCATTAAAGAGAAAAATCAGCAAAGGTTTGTTTATAACCTATAACTGTCAAGACAAGGTAGTGGGCTTGGATTTCCATGCTAAAAATAACCCAGACTCCCAACACTAGGCAAAATTAGTATTTTCTCATTGAAGAGTGGGAGGTAGAATTGCACAGCAGTAAGAAATGGAGAAAAATTGGAATTTACTGAGATGGAAACAAATGACACCAAATCTGGTTTCATGGTTGTTTTGTTTGTTTGTTTGTTTATTATTGTTCTCTAATAGACAACCATTCTTGGAAAGAATAATGATGTGTTCAGGAAAACAAGAGGAGACTAATAACATTTTTGTCATGTTACGTTAATAGTCTGTGAAACTACTTTTGCTATCACATATTAATTGCATTTTAAGCATTTAAATATCAGGATAGTTCTTCACTCTTGAACATGATCAGTTTGTCAGGGCCTGCAGAGGAGTGCTGCCCCTGCAGCAAGGGCATCCCAGCTCTGAACAGAGGGAGGAGATCCTAACCCTCACTTGTGTGTCCCAGTTCCCTACAACTGCTGTGCACTTGGAGTGCCCCATTGCTCATGCATGCAAAGGTGCAGCTTTTAAATTGAGGGTCTTGTGTCACCTCTTATGAGTTGTTTAATTTTTAATTTATATTTCTGGAAAAAAAATTGCACAAGTTGTGAGTTTCTTGATCCCTTGATCACTGTGCAATAAAGTTGCACTTGTCTTCTGCTGTAGAGCACCTTGCCTGTGGCTCCAAAGTCTTGAAGGTCTGGTATTACTTGTTATTTCACAACACTACTTTAAGCTCTTCCTAATCTGTTCAGAATATAATATGGAAATTTTCAGATTTTGGTTGCTCAAATCTCCATTTGTCTTGTTCCTTCCAGTAAAGAAAGAATCCTGTTTAGATATTTGGACAAAAATCAGTATTTTAATGTTCTAACTGCTAGAAAGACCTTGGTTTCTGTGACTATTTCTTCATCTTGAAAATGTGGATCCATAACAATCTATAGCTTCTCTTTTTAATGAAAACTGAGGCATGGTCTGTAATAACTTTTTTTTTGAGAACTAAGGCAANTTTATCATGCCCTGGTACTCCACCTCAGGCCTTGAGTGAGTGTAAGGTGCTTGATACAGGCTCTGTATGTCTCTGTCTCTCATTATCAAGACACTGTAGGTGTCTGCAATCTCCAGTAAAGAATTCTGTCCAAAAAAAACATTCCTAGAGTGCTCTCTGAATCCTATGGAAACTTGTTCTTCTTGCAGTTCCAGCTTGGTGCTGACCTTTGTTTCTGATGTGATTGTTCACAATGTAGCACTGCTTTTACTTGTGTGAGGAAGGGGTGAAGTAAAAGAATCAAAACCCCTTTTCATCTAAAGAGTGATGGATTAGTAAGAAAATTGTTGCTTCTGTTCTTCAGTAACAAATGGATTCAGGATGCCATAACTGGGAGGAAACCAGGTATTTTTTTAAAAGAAAATTAGTATTTCTTTAATATGTTTTAAATTGAGATTATGAAACATCAAGATTAAATATTAACAGATTTTTCATCAAACCTGGAAGCAGAAATACAACAGGAACAAATCCAGCAGAAGGAAAGGTCTAGATCCTTCAAGGAGCTCTGTATGGGCAAACCCCTGAATTCAGACAGAACTTCTTGGCCTTGATTGTTTACTAAGGTCAAACCCAAGGTGGTCACCATAACTGTGTGCATAAATCAAATACTCGAGCATATAAATTTCACATAGTCGTATTTCTTAAAAGTAAGATTTAAATAATTGCTTGCACAGCTGGGATATAAATGGGATTTACAGCTACTGGGAAATATCTCTTTCTCCCAAGGTTGGTTTATGGGATAAAAAGAAAACCTGACAGGAAATGAAGTTAAAATTCATGGGTTTTTTATGTATATTCTCCCATTTTGTCTTGAGGCAACAAGATATCTATTTATATAAACTCTATAATTTGCCATATCTTGTTCATTTTTACTGTAAATAGGCTATTCAATGCATACTGTAGGTTTTAATGTTATGAGATATCAGCAGGATACTGTGAATCATTTCAGAAGCCACTAGCATCTTCGTATCATTTATGTGGAAAGCATACAAAAGTCAACAGTTAGTTTTGTTGGAGGGCATATGCTTTATTCTTAGATCTCCCTGCTTGCATGGCTTTGACATTCCTGCTGTTCACCAGCCCTGGCATGTCATTTGTAGGAGGAACAGAGTGAAGTTTCATTAAAGAGAAAAATCAGCAAAGGTTTGTTTATAACCTATAACTGTCAAGACAAGGTAGTGGGCTTGGATTTCCATGCTAAAAATAACCCAGACTCCCAACACTAGGCAAAATTAGTATTTTCTCATTGAAGAGTGGGAGGTAGAATTGCACAGCAGTAAGAAATGGAGAAAAATTGGAATTTACTGAGATGGTAACAAATGACACCAAATCTGGTTTCATGGTTGTTTTGTTTGTTTGTTTGTTTATTATTGTTCTCTAATAGACAACCATTCTTGGAAAGAATAATGATGTGTTCAGGAAAACAAGAGGAGACTAATAACATTTTTGTCATGTTACGTTAATAGTCTGTGAAACTACTTTTGCTATCACATATTAATTGCATTTTAAGCATTTAAATATCAGGATAGTTCTTCACTCTTGAACATGATCAGTTTGTCAGGGCCTGCAGAGGAGTGCTGCCCCTGCAGCAAGGGCATCCCAGCTCTGAACAGAGGGAGGAGATCCTAACCCTCACTTGTGTGTCCCAGTTCCCTACAACTGCTGTGCACTTGGAGTGCCCCATTGCTCATGCATGCAAAGGTGCAGCTTTTAAATTGAGGGTCTTGTGTCACCTCTTATGAGTTGTTTAATTTTTAATTTATATTTCTGGAAAAAAAATTGCACAAGTTGTGAGTTTCTTGATCCCTTGATCACTGTGCAATAAAGTTGCACTTGTCTTCTGCTGTAGAGCACCTTGCCTGTGGCTCCAAAGTCTTGAAGGTCTGGTATTACTTGTTATTTCACAACACTACTTTAAGCTCTTCCTAATCTGTTCAGAATATAATATGGAAATTTTCAGATTTTGGTTGCTCAAATCTCCATTTGTCTTGTTCCTTCCAGTAAAGAAAGAATCCTGTTTAGATATTTGGACAAAAATCAGTATTTTAATGTTCTAACTGCTAGAAAGACCTTGGTTTCTGTGACTATTTCTTCATCTTGAAAATGTGGATCCATAACAATCTATAGCTTCTCTTTTTAATGAAAACTGAGGCATGGTCTGTAATAACTTTTTTTTTGAGAACTAAGGCAATGAATTCATTACTTTTTTTTTTTGTCAATAATTTCCTGTCTGCAGCCAGAGGACTTGCTGTCTCCTTTCTGACCTCTTGTTCTTTATGTACCTGAAGAAAATCATATTACCTATCTTATCCTCTCCTGCAATCTTCTTTTCATTTTCCACCTTCTTGCATGTTTTTTTTTTTCCCCTGCACTTTCACGTCATTCCATAACCTTTTTACTCCCCCTGTCTTTCTTGATGTTTTATGTCACTGACTTACAATTTTCCTACACTCTCTGTGCTTCCTCATTCAGCCACCCTGACCTGTTTTATGCTCTTTAAGTGGTGTTGCTAAGGATATGAATACCCATCATCTGAGCCTAAATTTGTTACGGTACAGAACCTTTTACTGTCTCCACACAAGCTGAATTGCTTTATCCATTCTGTGTTCATAAACAAATCCCCTACAAAACCTGTGTTCTGGGAATTTTGATTCTGGATGACTTACTACACAACCCTACCTTGTCTTCAATGTTGATGAAACAGCCTAGGCAATTAATATGTCATGCTAAAGAATTCCAGTGGAAAAAATAATCCTGTTTCCATTTTAATGCTTTTTAGACTGTATCTCTCTTGCATCAAATTATGCATATTAATTTAAGTAGTATATTGTTGGCTAGAAATTCCTAGCATTTAGTTAATTAGAAATAATTCTAATGTATGTTTCTGTCAACACTGGAGTTGTGGTCTACACAAAAGTGGTCAAAAAGGAAGCTGTAGAACACAGCACCCAATATAATAATTAGTTCTGTGACTTCAGAACCGTGTGTTTAATACTAGATCTCTGTCAAGTTATTGTAAAATAATGGACCTTAATTTTAAAGCTGCATGTGTTTGTGGGAAGAACACTACACAGGTTTGTACTTTTCACGCAGAGGTAAGTTTTAATTAATGTGGAGCAACGTGATGTTTTTGCAAAAGAGTGAAAGGAATTTGTATAAAATTAAGAAATAAGCATGCTCCAATGACTTGGTTTGAGGAATTCGTGTTCCTTTGTGCATGTTTGTCATTAGAGGGAATTAGGCTACAACAAATCTCATCATTTAAATATCATGGTCCAGTTGAATGTGCAGTTATCTTCAAAATGCAGTCTTTCTGCGTCTTCTTTTTGCACCAAGATTTAGGAGCCCTAATATGTTGCAATAATTTCCTAGGGCCCCCATTATGGCATATTCATTATTAAGTGTTTTTTCCATACCTTGAGGAAAAATGGCACAATGGGTCATGAAGTCTCCATTATTGAAATGAATAGAAAAAGTACTGTAAAAAGAAGTTTTAAAGAAGTAAATAAATCACTGCCTGGACTTATGTAGTGTGCTCTGCCATGCAGCTGTGTGGCTGTCCCAGTTTGTAGAGATAGTTCATCTGTGCAGAATTCTTCCCTTTGACATTATTCTTAATATTTATTTTACATAATGCTAATTCAGATATCTGAATGCAATGCATTGAAAATTTTATGTAAGGTTATGTGATATGTGTTTCTTAAATGTGTTATGTATAAAAAATGCACAGGTGATATAAGTATAGGTTGCAGTTTTTATTTGTGGATGGGAACAAATAAAGCAGTTACATTTCTGTTAGAAGATCTAATAAATAACAGGAATATGATATATTAAGAAATTACTAAGAGGGAGGAAAATCATGACAGCTTTAACAGTTTTTCTTCTTATCTAAACCAGTTTGGAAATAACTTCCATTTTTTCTTTACTGCTAGGGAAACCTAGTGGAGGGGACCAAAAATAGAGTAAAGAAATTGTTCTAAAAGTAACATATATTCCCTAAATGCTATGAAGCTTCACTGCATTTTCTGTTTTCCCCTCTAAAGAGGAAAGAAAACATTTGACATGGGAGACTATCCTATTGGCCAGCCATTTATGTGAGCTCCTGGTTTCCCCGTGGGCAGTGTGACAATTATCCTGCACTCTGTACAGACACTGAGTTTCATTCAATGGTCTGGGGATCCACAGGTCTGAAAGCCTCATTCCCAGTAACTGGAGTTTTTCCTCAGAGGCTCCTGCAGTCTTTCTCTCAGAAATCTGGAGCTTCCAATAGAGACCTGGAAAAAAATCCCAGCAATATTGGTAATTGTCAGGCCTAAAATGATTCTAAAGATTAATAGCAATAGAGGCAAATTTTAAACTAGAGATGGGTAGTTGAGATTGGGCATGAAGAAGAAGTTCTTCACTATGGGAGTTGTGAGACACTGGAACAGGT
>VYZU01090346.1:0-13072 GCA_013401355.1 Ceyx cyanopectus
TATTTTTATATATACACTTTATATATGTGTTTTTATTATGTATCTACAGTCGTAAGCAAAAGACAAAGCAAATTTGTTATTTTATTATTGTGCATGACCTTGTAGTGTTTATTTTAATACAAGTTACTTTAATATTTAGAATATGTTGAAATACCTTTTTTTCCGTGAGAGCACCTCACTTGGCTTTGGCTGTCCTTAGGTGTTTTAGATTTTGTTTCATATTAGGAAAGCAAGGATTCACATTTTAAGAACTTATACCAAGACTAAGACTCACTGCACAGCCTAGTTTTTCCCACCAGGAAGTGGTAAGATAAGACATCGAGGGGTAGCGGGGCATTAAAAATCATATTCAGCTTCTGTTGAAGCCACTCCATTACTTGGCAGTTGTATTTCAGGACTTGTAGCAGGATCAGGTGATGCTCCTGATCCTGTTACAATGGTAGTCAATTGTTTCCCCGACTTTACAATATTAGAATTTAATTTCCTTGCAACAACTACTTCCCAGGGAAACGAAATAAGTGTGTCTGTGAGTGTCCCAAGTGTCTCACTAGTGTCTGTAACTGAGCAGAGGAGCATGCACTACTGCCTGCAGTGGAGGCTTCTAACTCAGAATCATGCCAGTTCTAAACTGTCTTATTTCTCTGCTACTTTGGAGAGCGTGGTTAAGGAGTTTTTCCATCTGTGTTTTTCCATTTTAGGTATATCTAAAGATGTGTCTCCTATGCCAAATAATTTAGCTTCTTGGGTTACCCAGCTTCTGATGACCTCTTTGGATAATTTTTCATTTATTCTTGGGGTCCTTTTCATGTAAATGTTACTTCCCAAATTTATTTATTTTTTCCCCTGGAGATACCTCACTCAAGGGAATCCTTCCATTAGATGGCAGACACAGCAGCATTGTGTCTATTTTGTTGTGCCTTATGTAGTAATTTACTACTGACTCAGGCAGCTCTTTTGTCCTAAAGCTTTCTCATAAGCTGACAGGAGTTGCACAATATGTAATTCATACCCTTATTTTCATTTCATAAGAAATGTCACTGCAGTCAATGAAAGCTCAATCTCACGTTATTATTATTTTGAAGTAAAAGTCACTTAAGATAACATTGATGTCAAGACTGCAGTCATCACATGGAGGGTTTCTCAGTGTGGATGCATCAGTAGCAACTGCAGGCAATGTGGACATGAATGTTCAGCTCCTTCTAGACTGGGGGCAGACTCTGCTTCCAGGTTTGCTTGCATTTAAGTGCATAAAAAACCTGTCTGCTCATGGCTTGGATGGGTGTGCACTCTGCTGGGTAACACACTGGCTGGACAGCCCAAAGAGAGGTGGTGAATGGAGTTCAATCCAGCTGGTGACTGGTCACCAGTAGTGTTCCTCAAGCTCAGTATTAGAACCACTTCTGTTTAACATGATCAATGATCTTGGAAAGAGAGTATACTCTTAGTAAATTTGCAGATGACACCAAGTTGGGTGGGAGTGTTGATCTGCATGAGGGTAGATAGCTGGATAGAAGTGATGCTTGGAGATACAGCTTAGTGGTGGACTTGGTAGAGTGGGGTTAATGGTTGGACTCAGTGATCTTAAAGGTCTTTAGAACCTAGATGATTCTATGATGCTATATGGACATAACCATAGAGATCAATACATTCTGTGAACAATGTATTAAAGTGTGATGAGAAGAAGGAGGGTTTTGCTTTTTTAATGTTGTCTAGTGACCCAGTTTATGTTTTACAGGGACTTTTAAATATGATGTGTAAGATACTTAGTCTTAGAGATTATGTGTGAATTGATTCTGGAGTCAGGTTCCTCAAGTTTTTCCACTCATTTGAATCCATCTTCACAGACTTCCTCAGGACTCTTGCATTTTCTTAGTTTATTTTAGGCTGGCAATTCTTAATCAGTTAAATGGTATTAAACTTACTGGGAAAGAAGCTGCCTAGATAGCATCTGATAGCATCTAACATTTTATGCCAGTGTGTCATAAAGTACTTTATATACAAATAGAATACTAACAGCTTAATATTATACAGGAATCATTTAAACATCAACATAGAGCACTGTGACCAAGTAATTGTGTCATTTGGATGTTTTATTTAAAATAAGATACTGCTAGTAACCCTCTACCTCCTCATACCATACATATAATGTTTCTAGGGGTATGTTGGGGTTTTTTTTTGCACATCTCCCATACCAATTTGGAACCAAAATATACCTGTTACTTGTCCAATAGACTATATAAAAGATTAATCCAAGGGAAATGTGTCTTCAAATTCTCTCATTCCATCAATTCCCTGTTGTCTCCCATCCAGTATAATTTGTCTGAAAGCCGTAGAATTATGCACTTGAAATTTTCACTTATCACTGGTAGAAAGAAAAGTATAAATTACTTAGGTTGCTTAAAGCAAAATAAAATGAAGACATGAAGCCCATACATTACAGAGTAATCCTTTAATATGTACTGGACCTGTTTATTTTAGAAGGGATTTTATATGAGATCAGGTTAGGAGTAGGCAGGATTATTTCCCACTTGGTCTGCATATCCAGATTAATTTTCAAAGGATGTTAATTGCATGCTCAGAGTAGGAGCCGTGATGCACTCCAATGCACTCCTCAGTAGGGATGATCAAGATACCAGGACATCAGGCTGTATGGGAACTATACTTTGTCTGCAGTTGGTATGTAGCCCAAGTGCCCATTCTGGAAGCAGAGCTGGAGGATACTCCTCTGTCTTGTAGCTGTAATTAATTACACAGTCAGATAAATGATGTTCCAGTCAGACAGGTAGCATTTCCTATCTGGCATGAAAACTATAAGAAGGAACAAGTCCTTGTCTTTGAAGTTATATATGTATTTTTAATAACTTTACATTCCTAACAATGGAGTTAACCATTTTTAATGTTTGAAAATTATCTTTTCATAGCAAAAGAACATGTGTTTCCCATGATCTTGGCTACTGCTTTCCAGCCATTTTTGATTACTGTACCAAATTCAGACAGATGTAGCTTTTATTAGAGCACCTGTCAAAGCAACTGAAAGGGGGAAAAGTGCAGACACATTGTGTTCAGAGTTAGTGAACAGTTCTCAGAGAAGAGAATTTAGAAAACAGTTTAAACCCTTGAACTGCTCACCATAGTCTATTTGGATTGTTTTCCACTCTGAAATTAAAAAACTGGGAATAGATGAGGAGTAGATTTATGTGATTTTTCTCTAGTTTATGAGCAATAGATTATTATTTAAAAGCTAAGAGCTGAATTTCATTAGATTGAAGCAATACCTGTGTATACTTAATTTGGAAACTTAATTACATTTAAAGAAAAACTGTTTTAATTTTTGAGTCATTTACTATTGAAAAAAATCACAAAAATTACATGCAAAGAGTTTTCTTATTTGCTATCAAAGAGCACGTCTATTTGCATTACTTTTTTGGGTTGTCTGGAAAATGCTAGTATTTTTGCAGTTGGTGCACCTGAAGTAATTAAGTGACAATTCATCTTATTGAACAAAAAATAAAGCCGATTAAAGGAATAAAAAGTTATTTTTAAATGTCATCCTTCACGCAGTCAAATACTAATGTTTTGTAATGCACAACCACTATAATTTGAAGGTAGTGCACAGGAATATAATTACATCAGTTTAAATTATTGTAACTGCTTTTAAAGAGCTATTCCTCCTTTAAAGCCCTTAAAAAAATAGATGCTTTGTTACACAGCAGCAGAATATTGTATTTTTTGTAGACACATGACATATGTCTCGCTCTGTGCACAAACAAGAAAGAAAACCATTATGATCTAAGATTCCTATGATCTATAATAAAGGCAGTATTCTGCTTTTGCAGTGATAACATGACAAAAAAATAATAATGTACTATTACAAGGAACTTCAGTAAATGGGCATGAAATAAAAAAAGCACTTCTTGAACAACGAGAAATGGAATCCATCATGAAGAGTTTAAAATGTACTTAGTCTTTCCAACAAGGAGGTACATTAACATTATATGAACAGTTAAGAAATGTTTCTTTAAAATTCTCCAGTAATTAAATTTGTATGTTTGTAAAGTACTCAAAAAAATCTGTCTAATACATTTAATAATAGTTGATATAACAGTAATGTGATCTTGAGGGAAGATACAGACTCTAGATTGGATTAATGGCATGAACTTTTTGTTCTAACTTTTGATGTCATTAAGAGAGCAGGGGCCAGGGGAGTGCAGTCTACTAATGGCAGTGATGTATTCAAAACCAGGTGTTTTTAAATGTTGCTCTTACATGGACCTTGAGAGTCTGTGTCAGCTGCAGAGCAGACACTTGAAAGGCATTCTGCTCTGTGGATGGTGGCTCTACTGAGTGGTTACTGCTTATCCTTCTCTAGAACTACAACTAGAAATATGACTTGGAATTTGTATAGATTTTAAAAATTAATTAATTAGGTCCTAGGCATGTGAATTAGGAAGATATCTAAAGGTTCCTGATATTTTTATCTTGTTTATGTGCTGCTGTGAAAAAAAAATATTGGTCTTAAAAGGTACAAGGTTCTAATTCATAACAATATTCTGCAATAAAGTTCCTTTTTTTTTTTTTTTCCCCTCCCCAAAATCATTATCTGCCTGATGGCTTGGTGAACTCCTTGTCAGGATCCTGCCTGGCCCTGCCCAGCCTGGGGCTCCAGCTTGCTGTGCCTCAAGGTTCTAATTCATAACAATATTTTGCAATAAAGTTCCTTTTTTTTTTTTTTTCCCCTCCCCAAAATCATTATCTGCCTGATGGCTTGGTGAACTCCCTGTCAGGATCCTGCCTGGCCCTGCCCAGCCTGGGGCTCCAGCTTGCTGTGCCTCTGCAATTCTTAGCCATGGATCCCCTGAACCCCCATCTCTAGTGAGGTGCCTGAAGGCAGGGCCTGCCCTGGTGCCCCCAGGAGCCTGCTCCAAGCTGAGGGACAGGCCGAGTCTGGCCTCTGAGGGCCCGATGCCTGATCCCCAGGGCCCACCTGCCCTCACTGAGCCCCAGTCCTCCACTGCTCGGCTGCATACAGGACAGGAAAATAAAATTCCAAGCATATCACTGAGCTGCTTGGAAACTAGTTATAATCATCTAGTCTAATGAAGCTATGCTTTCAATCAAATTAACAGAACAGTTTAAAATGTGTTTTTTTTAAATTAAATTCCTGAAATTTTGTATCAGGATTTATTATTTTTTTAACAGAATTTTCATTGTTGCTTGTTTGACATTAAAGAGGCACCAGTACTATCTACCATGGGTATAGTCAAGAATTCATACTGCACACTAAATAGAATGATGTATTTTTCACTAAGAAAAATACCTGTGAATAGTTGTTGATTAAGGTGTTCACTCTGTTCTCAAGCCTAACGTGTCAAACTGTTTCCCTCCCAGATAAGATAATTCAAACAGTCTAAGCAGCTAGTGTCAGTGTTTGAGATACAACAGATTGTTTCATTCTGGCTTTGATTTTGCATTTTCCCCTTCACGTAATCTGTTCTAACCAATTCTGTCTGCTTGCTTTCCATCAAATACATTATTTCCAGACACTTGTACTATATAGTTGCAGCACTACTGCCAATTTTTTTTTTTCATTACCCATGTTATTTATAGGACTGCCAGGATATGTAGGTATCAAAGATCTTTTTTGGTAAGTGGGGGGATACAAAGTATAATCCCTATATCTATCATTTGAGTCTAGGCAAGTGGCCTCCAATTAAATAAATGGTTCCTTAAATGCACAATATCCTCAAGTTCTTTAAAGTGAGTCACTTTTAGGGCTCTTTTAAACAGTGCCTTGCAAGGCTGGGTGATAGCTTGGACAAATGTATGTTATTATGGCAGTTAGTCATCTTTCCACACACGCTTCCTTCTAAAAGTGACAATTCAACAGATTAAGCCAAATTTGCCTTTATTTCAGCTCATTTTTTTTCTCAAAATTATATTTTCAAAATCCTCCTCTGCCTTCCCCCTTTCACCGTTTCTACATTTATTAGTCTTTGATAAGGATTAATAAGTGTCATGGTCTCATCACAAAAATTATTTTCAGAGATGGAGAAGAGGAGAGACCAATTAATCTTTATCACAATTAATTAACCTCGCTTAAACAGCAGTATTTATCAACACTTTCCCTGAGGTACTTAGACTTTGGAAGCTCTGTTTACAGTGGTATTTCTTCATGGTCAGCGGTATGACAGAAAAGTAATACATTGAGAAAACATGTTTAAATCCACTCATTCCAGCCATTCTTTGGGCATTAGCACATTCTTTGGATGTTATTGCAAGTGTGGTAGTGATAGGAATACTTGCACCTTGTATTTTATTTCTTCTTATGCAATTGAGAGTTGAGTGCTTGGATATTGCAGTTGAAAACCTTCAAGGTTAAAGTTTTATGATTAGAAGAACTGGACATTGTGAAGGCAATAAACAGTCTAAATCTGATTTTACAAATTACTTCCCCATCTACTATTAGGACACGCTGAACTGGACACAATCAATTCTGCAATTGCTTTGTCAACTTTATATTCTAGTGCTAGAGAAATGCTGGAGTAAACTAAAGCATATTTATGTCTCCTTTGCACCTCACAGCTACAGTCCAGAGCAGATAGAGTGATTGATCTTTACTCTATAACCATATCATAGCCACATCAACAGGTGCTTCCTTTTTCACATTTCCAGCACTGTAAGTGTCAAGCATTATACGTGGTGAGTGTGTTTAGCAGTTATTCTCAGAAATGAAAGAGATGTTGTGTGCAGTGTAGTGGGTATTTGAAAAGGAGACATAAAAAAAGCTAAAGATCTTGTGCTCTTAATGACTTTTTAAAATATATTTGTTATATTGAACTTCAGGTAAAAGGCAAAATACTAGAGGAAATATTTGCATTTTTTTGGAACTAGAAAAAATGAAATAAAATGAAAACCACTTCCACCATCACACATCCATCCCCACACTCCAAAAAAAAAAAAAGAATCCAAACACCTCCTTGTCAATGAAGAATCACATTCAGAGATGTGTCAACCACTACTAGGTTAGTGTGGATTCCACCTCACACACAGTTATGTGCCTTGCTGCACACAGCTGTCATTTTCAAATGTCTTGTACCTAAAACTCTTCTAGGTACTTCTCTTCCTCTGATTTAATTACAGAAATGGAATGAAGGATAAAAACTGGGTATGGATCAATAATTGTGTTCTGACTACAAGATAGACCAAACCTCTCTAGCCAAATACATTTGCAACATCTGGAATTTCACTCTATTGCAGTTTCAGCTGTAAAGTTTCCTTGAAGAGAAATACTCTTCTTTATGAGGAATTATGATTGAACTTAAAGAATTTTCTTTAAAATTGAATTTTTGATCATATTTTCCTTCCAAGAACAATTGTAATATGCAAATTTTGTGTTTGACTGCATTATACATTGTGGAAAAGGTGATAAACTCATGTTCAGTAAAAAACATGATTGTGAAGATTCTACTTCGACTTTTCTAAGCTGAAAGACATAATTAATTTTAATTTTTGGATACTAGCTCATGTTTATTCTTCTTACATTATCAATGGAGGATTGTGTTTTACTCCCTTACAGTATGTTGAATAACAGAATAGAATAACAGAATCATATTAGCATGAATATGGGATTTTTCCAGATGAATGCATTTGAGAAATGCTATCCATTGAATATCAGAGACACTAAGATTCCTTTCTAAGCAAGCAACATGGTATTAATAAGGAGTGCTTGGTTTTGCCTGTATAGTTTCTTTACATGGCAGATTGAGTTTGGAGACACATGTAAAGAATCCTTATACATTTTAAAATCTTATATTTCCTTCTCATTGAGATTCATACAGCTGACACACAGAAGAATCTGTAATTACTAAAATATATATCAACAAATAATTATATTGACCAAGCAATATGATTAATGAAGATTTTACATGCTAAGATTTTAAGCAAGTGAAGTTTCTTTCATGCTGTGAAAACAGTATAGGTGGATATTCTATGCATGCTCTCTTCTGAAGAATGAGTTTTACTGTTATTTTAAGTCACAAGATGCAGGTTTTCCTCAGCATCTTCTTAACTTGAATCAATCTTCCAAACTAATTCCTGGAAGATCTCAGTTGAAACTTTTTTTTTTTGTTTCTATTAACCACTATTACTGTGCTTAGAGATAACTAGATTTCAATGCTGTCAGCATATTTTTGTGCAAAATTATGTTCAGGGTGGTCAGGAACTTGTTAATAAAAAACGTTTTGATTGCTTTTTGGAGGAAAGAGCTAATTTGTGAAACATGGAAACATACTGATTTTGATGAGGAGGCTTTTCAGTCTGAGTTTTGCTAGGGTGATTCAGGGGTCACATCAGACACACTGATAAGCCGCCTAATCAGTCTTTTCCAGAAGGGTTTTAGAAGGCAGCCACTTTTATGGAATTATGTTCCTTTAAACTTGAGTGGAGGCTAAAATGCAGATGGACCTCATGCCTATTTAACAAGCAGGGAAGGTTTCAGAAGTATGTATCCTGAGTTAAACCTCCAAGATAATCCTGAACTCTATTTCCCACAGCATAGAATTAGGCTCTGCTGGGAAGGTAGCTAAAGCAAAAAAAAAAAAAAATAGTGATGCTCAAGCTACTATGATCCATTATTTTATGTGGAGTCAACAAAGGAAAACTACTGTCAGTCCTGTACCTGACTGCAGTAGGACTCCACGGCTCTCTGCGTGGAGTTTGTCAGGCACAATGCAGAGACAATAAAGGAATGCAGTCTGTGTTGGCTCTGCCATTTTTAAATGCAAAAGGAATAGAAATCATATCTATAGGTTTACACATTCCCTTTTGAGACTTAAACATGTTAACATTAGCACTAGGCTTCCCACATGCTCTTCTTGACATTGAAGCCACATTTGATTTTCATGGTATTTTGAAATAAACCTTTTTGTGAAAACAACAGTTAAAAGATCCTGATTTAAGAAAGCTGATGTGCAACACCAAGATTTATCCTCTATGAGATGTAAGCTTAAGATACAAGTGGTTTGGCTAGTCAAAATTTCTGGACTTCGTAGAGTCTGTCTTTTCTTAGTTTTGCTTAGTAGGTAGTTCAAACTAAGACTAAGTGGCTTATTGATTTACAAATACCACATAATTAATCACCAATCAGTGAACTAGGGATTCAATATCATTATTGACAATTCAGCAGAAAAATCACTTGCTAGGCTCTTCAGAATATTTACCCATACAATTCTCATCATTCTTGTATTGCTAATTCTGAACACACACACACACACACACACACGTGCACTCTTCTGCGTGCACTCCCTTAATTGTTTACCCCTTTTGTGGGTGCTCCAGCTTTAGACAAGCCTGTGTGTCTCCCAACACTTCACTGATCTCCATGCCAGTGAGAAAGCACTCCAAGAGTTCAGGTTCACACACCCCAGGTGTGGGCTCTGTGTGCTGCATCCCACTTTGGTACTCCAGTGCCTGGGGACAGACACTTCACATCAGTTGACAGGTTGTGATGCCTGGGGGAGCAGGAGGTGCTGCCCCTTCTGCTCCAAGGTCTCTCCCCATGGTTAAAAACTATTCATGCTTTTATATCTCTTTTCAAGCTGAATCCTTTTGCTTTCACATGTCTCTTTATGATTCTCTAGCTACTGTTTAGTCTGGTTGATGGTTGTAATCTTCTTTAACATGATGAGTTTTTGGTGAACACCCTCCCAAGGAGCCTTGGGATACACACACTGTGTATCTTTACATTTCTCTTACCATCTGTAGTTACTCAGGCCACAGGTGAGCCCTGTGGGCACTCCACACCAGTCTAAATGAATAAGCAAGTTAGAGAGTAATAAAATGCGACATTTTAAGAGCAGAATACTATAAAATGTTGGATCAAAAAATGCAGCCATTCGGAAATTGTTGTAGAAAATCTTCATGACAGCTGCAGTACAACTTCTCATACTTTACTGGGCTATGGCTTCCTCCCATTTCCACATCTCAGTTTTGTCTGTGTCACTTTTCCACTGCTAACAGAATGGTAGTTTAGGTTCCACACTGGATGTCCTATTTTTCATTGTGATCTGCTTTATTTATTTACATCATAGCAAAGAGGATGTAAAACCTCATTAAGTGAGAAAAGCATTATTTTCACCACTTCGCAGTCACTGCACCAAGATGTAATTCACTACATAGGTGAAAATCAGTTATCCAGCCCAAGATATCTACAGTATTATACAGTTAATTTCCCAAAATAGGTATCTATGCAGTCAATATATTAATATTTAAATATCTATAGATATTTGAGTATATTTTAAATAAAAAAATTAATTGAAGACAAGCACTTGAGTTTTGCAGTATAACTGATAGCTCCCCGGATTTTTATACTGTAGGACAGGGAAAACAGGGAGGAAAGAAACAGACACAAAAGCCATAATGAGATATATTTTGGATGTGAGAATTACATGTGTGATAGTACTTATGAGTTCAGTTCCAGCTGGGAGAGTAACAAATGGGAGGCGGTCCAGAGGATCTGGAGAAAGCCTAAATGTTGCTAGAAAGGGAAAGTTCACAAGAATGGTATTTAACAAAATGGTTATGGAGAGAAAGAACAAAGGAAGAGACATCTCCTGGGACGTTGTTATGAATGTGATCTGGCATTAGAGGATTCACAGAAATGTTGTAAATACACTCATTTCCACAAAAGAGGAACGAAAATACACACACAATTGGAAAAAAAAGAAACCTATGACATTATGTTCCTTTCACAGAAAATCAGGCGTATGGTTATCTTGAGCATTGTGCAGCTCTGTTTTAATGACTGCCTGCCAGAATTAACAAAGCTATTCCTGAAATGCTGAGATTTCCATGCTAAGCATCTTGATGATGCTGTCTTTTGACCTGCAGTTTTTTCCTTGTAATCAAGGTTTAGTTTTTCCTCCCAGAGGAACTGCAGATATAAAACTGTAATAAGGAAAGGCACTCAAGTAAAGAGTAAATTGCTTTTATGGAAAATAATAGGTTTAGAGAATAAAACAAAAATGGTAACAGAAGTGCACTTGCTTTTTCTACTACTGTCAAACACCATTTTAAAGCAGATTAAAATATGCACTTTTAGAATGACTTTTAAATAAAATACTGTTGCTTATGACAATATTTAATCACATTAGAGAAATACTAATATTTGGTTTATATATATATTTGATATATGGTGATGGCAACATACCTCTTTTACTAAGATTTAAAGGTGGCTAAACTATTATTTTTATTTTCAGTAAACAGATTTCATGTTTGTAAATCTCTGAATCATCTTTCTTCACTGCTTGTTTCTGAGTTTAAGGCAAAATTTTTAGCTTATTTTAATCTGTTAAACTTTGTGCTTTACAACAGGACTAAAAGGAACTGAAGAGAGCAAGTTGGCTGTCCAGCAGGTAAGACTGCAGAATTTATTACAAACTAACTAGAATTTTACTCTGAGTTATTTAGAATAAGATCTATACCTTACTTAAATTCCATCCATTTAACTTTGAGATTAGAATAGGAAGAAACAATATATATTTCTTTGTTCATCTACTGCTCACTTAAATGGCAAAAGTTGGCCCATAAAGACTGGAAACCCTGGGCTTCTTAAGGATTGCAACAGTATTATCAGTCATCTCCTGACACTCTGCTGTGGAAGTGGGTGTTTTTTGTAATGGAATAAGTTTCCATGGAGCAGGTGGATACAAAAAGTTCTTGAAACATTTCTGATCAGTTACTGGTTTTAAAACTGTCTTTACTTAGCTTTAATGGGATTTCACAGGCGCAGAATTTCTGAAAATTAAGTCCATCAAACAAAAATAGATAAATATTGTTTCTGGAGCCCAAATGACAAAGGAGAGTTTGGAAAACCAGCTTTAGTAAGGTAGAATAATTATTCCACTCTATGTTCTTGTGAACCCATTAATTACAGCATCATGCCCTTACGTTTTGTACAATATCTGTATTTTAAATATTTGGAAGTGCAAATTATGCAGCATGTCCTGGCTAAATACATATTTTTTAAAGCTATGTATTTTATTTGTAGTCTAGTTGTGTCTGACCTCCTTTTGGGGTTAAAATATACATTTGTGAAAAAAATATGTCTTCATCTATTAGGAATGCATTAACCATAGTTTTTTAAACATCTTGACTGCATTTTAGGTCTTTCCTTAGCTTCCTAATGAGTGAAACCTTAGCTTCAGCAAGGCTGAAGATTTGAGTGTAAAATTTATTATAATGATATAAACTTTTATTGCCAATTCAGCCCTTTCATTTTTGTTGATCATACTGATTAATGGTAAAAAACCCACAGTGAGCAGTATAGTAATAGAAAATACATGTAATTTGTGGTGTGCATCTGAAGTACTCCAGGTGGCATTTGAAACTTCTTTCCAATAGCAGTTGGGACTAATGTCATAATTGTGCTAGTGTGCTCAATTAACAAGAAAGGAATCTACTTAGTGTTGTCACTGCAGAGTAATAAAACATTAGGCTCCAATTCGGTCTCCTTAGACTTTCATTAGGATTATGGTAGTGCATTTATTCTTAGCATCCTTCCCAATTGTTTCACCACTGTTTTAGACAACTCAGTATTGCCCTACTTGAGTGTACAGTTTCATGGACTGACTTTCTTTGTTGTTGCTGCATCATGCTATAAACTCATTTTTCACTGGTATTTCACTGGTAAGTCATCCTCTCTTTTAAGGCTTTGAATAATTCAGGTGTTTTAAAAATACAGTTTTCCATTTTCTATCTGCTTGGCTTTCTTCTGATTACCAACTGTTATATGCAGCCACTATAGGGTGCCTTCCTCTTTTGGATAGGATATATTATGATAGTTATGATGGTATAAGTAGATGGATAGATGAGGGAAGGTCAGTGGATGTGATATTCCTTGACTTCAGCAAGGCTTTTGATACTGTATCCCATGGGATCCTCACAGCCAAGCTTAAGAAGTGTGGATTGAGTCATGGTGCAGTAAGGTGGATTGGGAAGTGGCTAAAGGACAGAGCCCAGAGAGTTGTGGTCAGTGGAGCAGAGTCTGGCTGGAGGCCTGTGACTAGTGGAGTCC
>VYZU01090348.1:0-15276 GCA_013401355.1 Ceyx cyanopectus
ATTTAAAAAAAATAATTATTTTTATAGTAATATGACTCATTTGGTGCCTCCTGAAGATTCTGATTTAAAGAGCCCAGCAGGTTCTCTGTTATTCATGCCTTCTGCAACTGATAATTGAAGAACCATAGTTGAGAAAGGATGTTCTTCAGTGCAATTTAAGATAGTAAGTTTACATTATCCTCACTGAGTTCATCTCATATAGATCAGAATATCTCTAACTCCTGCAGAGCTGGCCAGGCTGAAGACTAGGAGATCATATGAAAAAGACTCCTTCAATCTATAGTAACACCACTGTACCACTTGATCTCAAAAGACTTAGTATTAAACCTTTGGGAATAATACATTCTTTTTGAAGAGATTATTTTATTCATTTATATTTTGAATATTGCTATGAAAACAAAGACAAGTCCTTCGACTAAATATCAAATATATGCTTACTACACCTGAAGCATTTTTTTTACTAAGGATTAAGCAGTAACTAAATGTAATTGTATGTGATATCACAAATATCATAGCATTATATCCACCTATTCACCTAATGGTGGTGGCCTACTCTTTGAAGTTATTTCATGAGCTCTCTCAGAGCAGGTTCACTAAATCTGACATACAAACATGTAAAATATTTTTTAGAATATTATTTCAAATACAAAATATCCAGAATATCCAGAGTTAAAATTAAGACAGCTACAAAAATCTTAACGTTTACTTATAACCCTAGCCCTGCTATCTACTCTATCCACATGATTTTATAGGTTTTTATTAGGTGTTAACATAAAAAGTATTTGTTTTATTAAAAAAAAAAAGGGTGAAAACTAACAGTCTGCCAAGTGGTTTGCTTTCTTTTCAGATTCCTTCTTTTCAAAGGGATGTATTTACTGAGATGCATACTGGGCTAAATAAAAGGTCATCAGAATTCCTCTAGCACAGGCAAATCAATGTATTTTGCTCAGTATCATTCCCTAAATTGGTTCGACTGTGACTGTCCAAAATAATTCAGTGTAAAGTAAATATTTATATGGATACTTTCAGTCTGAAAAGATACAGTCAGCAAACTCATAGATACCTAACATCTGGAAGACTTTTCTCTCAGCCTATATTAATAAGTGATACACTTCTCCCTTGTATTAACCAGGTCTTCACTGTCAGGAACAAGTAACCAATTCAAAACATAGAGTTAATTAATGAACACCACCTCAAGCCTTCATTCAGAAACCAGGGGAAATTAAATTGATCTTTCTAGTGCTCCATTTTTCCTACTCCCTAAATGAATGTAATAATTTTAGGTTTAGCCACGTCCTATATCTTTGCTGAAAGCACTTGCTGTTTTGCTGTTTTCCTTCACCAGTGAGAGCAATGTAGCATGCAGGCACTAGACACAGGTTACTTGCAGACAGACATACTTGTCATTCCTAAAATATTCTTCTGTGGAAGTTGTGTTTCCTTTTCTTCCTGAGGCTTTAACCCTTGTGCCTCAAATTGACATCCTACTACCTCCAGTTTACAGTAGCTCCTCCTTCTAGGTATGTTTAATGTTGATCCAGACTTTCATATATTAACAGTTTTAACATCTCCACTTCATGGCACATGCTCTTTTTTAGCAGATGTGCTTCCCAAACACAATGAACAAACACATGTAAAAAAATAAATAAAAAAAATCAGGACTGCCTGTTACTTCCCATATTCAACTTCCTTTCATAGCTGATAGAGCTGGGGAAAAAGAAGGCATACTGGTTTCCCATTCAATCCTGAGCTTTTAGATGTATGGTATGCTTTAAGTCTCTAAATATACAGATCCAGAAAAGTTACTTGTACATGAGCTTCAGCAGCAGATGGGGAAGACACTTCTGTATTTTTCCTAACTATTATCTCCCAGGAGGAATCGAGGGAGCCAATGTCTCTAGAAACATTATATTTTTATTTAAAAATGATTAAATAAATTAACCACTTCTTTCTGTGTTATGCCTGGGACATAGGGAAGAGGAAAATAATACCCTGAGATAAAGCTTCACATCTTCTGTCATACTTAACACCAACATCATAACCTCCTTTTCAGTAGTGTGATTGCCCAAAGTTGAGAAAGAACCATTTTGTGTCAGTAGGGATTTTTATATACTGCAGGACACTTCACTTAAATAATTAGTCTGTGTTAAGGATACAGATTGTCTTTTGTTATATTAAGGACCAGAATTTTATTCTGATATTTCCCTTAATATACAGGTGAAAATGACAATCTCTTCTACATGTGAAGTTTAGATTAATGGCAGTTGGTTGTGAAAGAACTATAAACCATGTTCATTGGGTCCTAGTTTGCTGGTTTTGGCAGCTTTCAGGATATGCAGAGGTATTTTCTCTGAAGGGACCTTGAGTCAGCAAGAGTTTTGAGATAGATATTGTTCTTAAAGCAAGCACGGAAATAACATTCAATGAACTGTGAAGTTATAGTTTATTTTAGCTAAGACTAAAACAATGGATCTTGTTAAAGAGCCAAGTGAAGCCTGCTTTATAAGACAGTAAAAGTAAGAGAATTATGAAAATAAATCTTCCCTTGCCCACTATATTCTTCCTTCTATCCAGCCTTGCTCTGAATCCAGCAGCCTTCAGGGCCTCCTTGAACCAAACTCAGTGTAATCTTCTCCTGAATAAAAGAGAGGTTTGTTCGTTTTATGTCCCGTTATATCTATGTCCCTGATCTCCCCAGGAACCACTGCTCTCCCTGTTGGATTTCTCACACTACCTGCCACACAGGTTTCATAAAAATCTTTTCCCAGCTGTGGACACTCAGTCGTTCTCAGGTAAGATGCAGAAGGGAGTCCTGTGGCCCAGAGTATTCCCTCCAAATCATATGAATTAGTGAAGACCTGGTAAATGCATCTTCCTCCTGCTGTCAGCCATTGTAGAGTTTAGACGACATTGTGGGGTTTAGAGAACATAATGCACAATAAATCAGGAACAAACCTGGCACACTGCTGTGTCTGGATTTTTCTTCTCCAAATTCCATGCAAAGGGTTCATCTTTCATTAGGGACCTGCTCACAGAAGTGTCAAAATTGGTATTGCTCATAATGAACTAAGGTAAACCTGGAAGAGAAATTAAGTGCTTTCCATTTTCTGTCATTAAAGGATATAAGATAAGGCAGGGGAAGGCCAAAACAAGTGCTTTGGAGGATGTATTATTTTAACAGAGTGAAACTGTAGACATGACAGAATGCTCTTGTATCAGAGCTAGAGGGTGTTTTATTTTGCATTGCCATTTCTGGGGCTTAAATTACTCCACTGCCAATGGTTATTTCTAAAGCAATGAGGTTAAACCAGTATTTGGTATGATTTCTTGACGAGTTTGATCTGACAATGAATTATTGATGTGCTTAAGCTGTAATAATTGTAAACTGCTATATGGATAAAGTTAAAAGAGCATGTCAAGATACAGTTTGAGAAGGTACATGTTTTATGGAATTATTTTATGTAGAAATATGTGTGTAAAGAGGGAGCACTTACAGTCTTGGTAATTAGAGATGGATTGCAGTACTGTGTACACTAAGCCTTCAGAAATCAAAAGCCACACCTTTAGACTGTGACACGTGATGAAAATCAGAAACTATTTTAGATATTTAAAATTATATATTGTCTTTGGGTTGCTAAACAGAGCTATTGCCTAAACATGGAAACATGGAGTTAAGGTTTAAAATGCACCACATTAAAAAATGGCAGGCAAGTCAAAATAACAACACTGTTGTTATGCACTTGGGCACAAAGGTAAAAGGGCAAGCCCTTTCCCAAAGGGTACAGCACAGAAGAAACCTGAGAGCAAGGCTTAACACTATTACAGTGTCAGTACTCATAGGTATAACAAGATCTAAGGCTGGCAAGCTGCTCACAGCCTAAAGGATTGCAACATTCCCAGAGGAAAGGCAGAAAAGAGGAGAGTGAAATATATTGGTTGTGCAGCCTGAGAGAAGAGTTAATCCTGATGCATGGCCCTCCCTGAGATTCCTGGGAATGGTGTGACAATTTTGTTGACAATGTGATCAGGCTGTTAATAAGTTTAACATTTTGTAAAGTCAATTTATCTTAAAAATGCTTGTACTGCTAACCACATTTGACCCAGCTTCTGGAAGGATTGAGAGAGTGATTAACCCTGGTTACACACTTTAGACTACTTANCACATCTTCTGTCATACTTAACACCAACATCATAACCTCCTTTTCAGTAGTGTGATTGCCCAAAGTTGAGAAAGAACCATTTTGTGTCAGTAGGGATTTTTATATACTGCAGGACACTTCACTTAAATAATTAGTCTGTGTTAAGGATACAGATTGTCTTTTGTTATATTAAGGACCAGAATTTTATTCTGATATTTCCCTTAATATACAGGTGAAAATGACAATCTCTTCTACATGTGAAGTTTAGATTAATGGCAGTTGGTTGTGAAAGAACTATAAACCATGTTCATTGGGTCCTAGTTTGCTGGTTTTGGCAGCTTTCAGGATATGCAGAGGTATTTTCTCTGAAGGGACCTTGAGTCAGCAAGAGTTTTGAGATAGATATTGTTCTTAAAGCAAGCACGGAAATAACATTCAATGAACTGTGAAGTTATAGTTTATTTTAGCTAAGACTAAAACAATGGATCTTGTTAAAGAGCCAAGTGAAGCCTGCTTTATAAGACAGTAAAAGTAAGAGAATTATGAAAATAAATCTTCCCTTGCCCACTATATTCTTCCTTCTATCCAGCCTTGCTCTGAATCCAGCAGCCTTCAGGGCCTCCTTGAACCAAACTCAGTGTAATCTTCTCCTGAATAAAAGAGAGGTTTGTTCGTTTTATGTCCCGTTATATCTATGTCCCTGATCTCCCCAGGAACCACTGCTCTCCCTGTTGGATTTCTCACACTACCTGCCACACAGGTTTCATAAAAATCTTTTCCCAGCTGTGGACACTCAGTCGTTCTCAGGTAAGATGCAGAAGGGAGTCCTGTGGCCCAGAGTATTCCCTCCAAATCATATGAATTAGTGAAGACCTGGTAAATGCATCTTCCTCCTGCTGTCAGCCATTGTAGAGTTTAGACGACATTGTGGGGTTTAGAGAACATAATGCACAATAAATCAGGAACAAACCTGGCACACTGCTGTGTCTGGATTTTTCTTCTCCAAATTCCATGCAAAGGGTTCATCTTTCATTAGGGACCTGCTCACAGAAGTGTCAAAATTGGTATTGCTCATAATGAACTAAGGTAAACCTGGAAGAGAAATTAAGTGCTTTCCATTTTCTGTCATTAAAGGATATAAGATAAGGCAGGGGAAGGCCAAAACAAGTGCTTTGGAGGATGTATTATTTTAACAGAGTGAAACTGTAGACATGACAGAATGCTCTTGTATCAGAGCTAGAGGGTGTTTTATTTTGCATTGCCATTTCTGGGGCTTAAATTACTCCACTGCCAATGGTTATTTCTAAAGCAATGAGGTTAAACCAGTATTTGGTATGATTTCTTGACGAGTTTGATCTGACAATGAATTATTGATGTGCTTAAGCTGTAATAATTGTAAACTGCTATATGGATAAAGTTAAAAGAGCATGTCAAGATACAGTTTGAGAAGGTACATGTTTTATGGAATTATTTTATGTAGAAATATGTGTGTAAAGAGGGAGCACTTACAGTCTTGGTAATTAGAGATGGATTGCAGTACTGTGTACACTAAGCCTTCAGAAATCAAAAGCCACACCTTTAGACTGTGACACGTGATGAAAATCAGAAACTATTTTAGATATTTAAAATTATATATTGTCTTTGGGTTGCTAAACAGAGCTATTGCCTAAACATGGAAACATGGAGTTAAGGTTTAAAATGCACCACATTAAAAAATGGCAGGCAAGTCAAAATAACAACACTGTTGTTATGCACTTGGGCACAAAGGTAAAAGGGCAAGCCCTTTCCCAAAGGGTACAGCACAGAAGAAACCTGAGAGCAAGGCTTAACACTATTACAGTGTCAGTACTCATAGGTATAACAAGATCTAAGGCTGGCAAGCTGCTCACAGCCTAAAGGATTGCAACATTCCCAGAGGAAAGGCAGAAAAGAGGAGAGTGAAATATATTGGTTGTGCAGCCTGAGAGAAGAGTTAATCCTGATGCATGGCCCTCCCTGAGATTCCTGGGAATGGTGTGACAATTTTGTTGACAATGTGATCAGGCTGTTAATAAGTTTAACATTTTGTAAAGTCAATTTATCTTAAAAATGCTTGTACTGCTAACCACATTTGACCCAGCTTCTGGAAGGATTGAGAGAGTGATTAACCCTGGTTACACACTTTAGACTACTTAAAGCTTAACCTTGCCTGGAAGATGGCTGTACGTTGTGTGCACTAATCAGGGTATAGCAGGCTATATTGCTTTACAATGCTTGTATGTGCATTCATATATATATACATCTGTTAAAAAATAGCCTATATACAGGTGCAAAGCTGTAATACAGAGGAAGGGTAAGGTACCTTATATAGTCATCTAATTTGACATGTTACATTTAGCTCACTTTTGAAAGCCAAAAGTAAAGAGCTAGGTTATTGTATGGAAATGTCAATAAGCTACTCTGCCTGTGGCTAGCTTGCTAGCATTTTTTCATTATGGAGTCATAATTGCAAGCATACGTGAAACCTTACATATAACTTTTGATTATTCATATTATTTCTAAGATAAAAACACTGATGCATAGACCCAACACTTAAGCTCATATCTAAAGCTTTAATAGTGGAGAATGTCAATCTTGCAGTTCACAAGATATACATATAACATATAATATAAAGATACCATATAATACCACATCTTAATGCATTATCAGTCTGAACCTAACCAAACTTCTTGAAATAGACAAGATCTCATAATACACATTCCCTACACATTTCATCTCTCTTTTAACGAAAGTAAAAAGTAAACTGGAACCTGATCAAGAAAAGTCACAATTAAAAAAAAAATAAATAAACAAGCATTATTCTTGGAAAGAATGTCTCATTTTCTTCCTTCCTTTTGGCAGTTTCCTAGTCTGCTGTAGATTGAAGAAAATAGGAATAAGCATCTTTCGACCGCAAACAGATGGGCTTGATAAAGAAAATGTCAGCAAAAATACTAAAGCAATGTGTCACAGCAGCTTTCTGACAGATAGAGGGAAAAGGTAAAAAATGTTCTATCATGTCCGACAAGGTGTTCTTTTTGAGATTTAAAGATCACTGTGCAACTTTAAACATGTTTGTCACTTTGGCTCTGACTGGAGCTATCTGGAGCTTCACAAGAACTTTATCAGCTCAGCATAGGGGGGAAGAAAGAAGCCCATTCCCATTTATCTCAGCCAGGTTCCCTTCAAAGCCAACAAATAAATTACAGTGTACATTTGATACAAATTGATTTCTTAACTCAAATAACAATGTTGTCCTCCCAGTCAGGCCATGTGTCACTCATTCGTGAGCCTGAGTGAAAGGCTCAATCTGTCTGTGTGACAGAAATAGGCCTGACGCATCTCACCGAGGAATGCTAATAACCTCGGCCTGGCCCGGGCCTTTGTGGGCAAGCCGTGATAAGGAAAATCAGCCCGTCCTGTCAAACGCCACCAAGGCCTGATCACTGTTTGTTCCAACAAGCTGCATAGGTCTTGGAGTTGCCATCCTATTTCATGTAGTAAATGAGAGGAAAATAAGATCCGGCTACCACAGTTAAGATGCCAGTGACTGTGATGAAGCCGAAGTGAAAGGAAACCCCATTGAATATCTTGAACTGATCTTATCAGCTGCTGGAGAAATGAGATATTGGCAGGGGCTGTTGAGTTTCTCACAGCTGAGCAGGTTAATAAGGTTGGGAGGCAGGCCACAGGCTAATTGGATTTGCCTTGGTTTGATAAACAGTGGCAGGCCTATTGCCAGAGAAACATACACAATGTGGCTTTTTTTCTTTGTTTCTCTTTAAGCTATATTAAAAAAAAAAAAAGCAAAAAAAAAGCTGCCTTTTTCTTTTTTATTTTTTTTTATTTTGAAGCTAAAGGTGTCTTCCTGAATTCCCAGATGAAGAGGCCAAAAAAGTCAAACTATGAAACAGTAGTTGTTGGGTGTTCTGATTTTAATCAAACACCATTTAACCTGCCTGACCTCGCAAAGTCAGCTCACATCAAAACAGCACAACTGTAAGAGCTAACTAGAAGCAGAAGGAAATAACAACCTATTGAAGCTTTCCGAAGGCTTAAAATATTCAAAAGAAACCAATTTTGCAGCCTCATCTCCAGGCAGATGCAGCCCGAGTGGAAGCTTTTGCTGCTGTGTCCATGCTGCTCCCAACTTGGGTGCATGGGCTGTGCCCATCACTGCCAGTCAGGGTGCCAGCATCCCTTCAGCCCTCTTGATATGTTTCATGCTGTAATCCTTCTTGCAATCACCCTGCTATTTTCTGTGCCATTATTTGGTCGGATCTGGACTATAGTTGCAAGAAGTTGAGGTGCCTTTTCTTTTAAAGCTGTAAAACTCTCTCCTGTGGTGAAAGCAGAAGGCTGAGCTGTTACCTATGTGGCATTGCACAGATTGCTGCAAATTTCCACCCACACTGTGGGACTGAACCTGCAACACATTCTGAAATGCTAAGACCCTTGATGTGCTTGGAAATGTAATGCTTTGAAAAATTTTTAGCTGTTGAAGCTGCTTTTGAATAAAATACACCAATAAAATCCTCTTGGTATACTTTGCTTCATGCAGTTTTCATTGTATTTCCTCCATTGACTCTTCTAAATCTCTGGGCTTTATTTTCACTGGCAAGAACTTTGGGTACTCACTGGCAGGGCTGGTGCAAGATAAAATCACCACATCACAGTGGTGCTGCTTTACTCTTTGATGCAGACACAAATATAGCACCAGAGCAAGGCCGTGGGGAAATATCTCTATCTGTGGCAAAGCAAGGTGGTTAATTTCCTACTGTTTGTAGTGTCTGTAGGTGCATTTCAACCAACTTCTATTCAATTACACATATTTTTAATGCGTGTGAGCACAAGGGTACATTTTTCAATGTGTACAGTGTCCCATACCGTGGTATTTGAACAGCAGAATATTTTAATGAACTTTTGTGATCGCATCTAAAAAAATAGTCAGTGAAGCCAATAACCACTGAAAATGTACATGCAATCCTACTGGAAAGCTTCTAAGTATCTCAATTTTAAAATTTTATTTAGTTTCTTGTGCCTTCATGGAATGTATTTGGTAGCCAACATATTCAGAAGAGATGAGTAGCTAGAAAGGAAACACTTCCAAGTTTGTTCAATATTTTATTTTTCTTCATTCAGAACGTGGTATTGTTTGTAATGTTTTGAAAGAAAGAAGATTAATTTCTCTGAGGAAATATTGTTTCTCAGTAATGGTTCAAGGTCTTGGTTACCCTGAGTTACCTAGATTACCTCAACAAACAATTTCTATTCTCTTCTGCTCTATTCTGTAGACAATTAGTTTTATTATATATGGTTTTAATACTTACCTTAAGTTGTATTTCACTACTTTACAATTTACTTTACATTTACATAGCATCTTTTATCAGAGAATCTCAGAATACTATGTCAGAATGAATTATACTGCATGTCTCACTTTTGAAGTTGATACATAAGCAGAGATTTCTTGGCCAAATATTTCCAGTTTAAAATTACCAAGGTTTTGTAAGAAAAGCTTTTACAAACATCAGTTTCAACAAATATTGACTATGAAGACAACTTAAAATGTTAGCAAGTTTAAAAGAATCGGTTTTGGGGGCAGTTTACATAACTAAACTGACTAGTCCTTCTTATTCTTTGGGACTTCTTTATTCATTTGCCAAAGTAGATTTAGAATATAATTTACCTTTTGAAAATGATTAATTTGCTTAGAAATAAGAAATTGCTTTCTAGAAAACAATGACTGACCTTACCTGAGAAGAGCAATGCTGCTGAATGTAAAGATACCTCTACCATCTGCTAGCTGAATACTGATCTGCTGCCTTACTGAAGATGCATTTCCCTTTCATTCTTTGCTCCACAGAATATCTAGTTATTTATAGGAAGTGGAACAGTTTGAACAGAATAGAAAGTAGATTTGGGTTTTTCCCCCCCAACAAAATGCAACTAAAAACTGGTCTCCCACATGCTTACCACATGCCATAGCTGTTGGACTGGTGGCTTCTCTAGAGAAGAGAAGGTCCAGGCAGTTCAGAACTTACACGTCCTTTGGCTCTGGAAGAAAAAGTAAAAGAGAGGGAATGATTTACCAGCAGGAGAGTTTCTCAGATCAAGATAATCAAAGAGATTTTCTTTTTTTGTAGTTTTGGGCCTGGAAACATTTAAGAGAAATTTTGTTTCACAGTAAATAAGAACAAAACCTGTAAATAGTACTGTAACCAAAAAAAATGAAATAGAACCCAGTCCCTAGATCATGATGGAAATGAAACTATTCAGGGAAAATAAAGAAAATAATTTCAACTAAACTTTGCTTAAATTAAGATTCAGGTTTGTTTTTAGAGAAAGAAAACTCTTTCCTCACTTTGAGTATGTTTCTGGACACCATCCCACAGTACAAAATTGGCTTTGTACTTGCAATGACTTATGCATAATAGTTTCTTCCTTTCAAATTTTGAGTGTTTTATTATTTTTGGATGCACATCAATACAGCATGTGGCACATGTATAAGGCAGTCTGGGGTAATGGAAGTACATTTTCTGCAGTATAAATACTGGCTAAAAGTAAGCTGACAAAATCCCTTGTGCAAAATCCAGTTCCACTACCAGTGAAAAATAATAAAACTCACTCCTTTCAATAATAGCAGGATCAATCTTCAATGCTTTTCCAGCCTTACATAAAACTTAAAATAATGTGTAAGTCAAAAATGTCTCACTCATTCTAAATTTACTATAAGTTGCACTTGGAATCATTAATTGGTCTAGTTTCCTGACATCCCAAAATAGCAATAAACATATGATTATGACATAATATTTTTCTAAAATAATGAATGACTGCAAATAAAGTACATATGGACTACTGATTTTGAAATTGCATCAAACCCATGCAGATATTGTATACTAATGTGGCCAAAGAGTGATTTTATTAGTTTTCTTATTTCGAAATGAACTAAAAGAATAAGTTGCTGACTAATGTTTTCTGCTGAGATTCCAAATTTATGATGAAACTATATATTTTTTTCATTAAAAAAATACACTATAGATANGGTGGTTAATTTCCTACTGTTTGTAGTGTCTGTAGGTGCATTTCAACCAACTTCTATTCAATTACACATATTTTTAATGCGTGTGAGCACAAGGGTACATTTTTCAATGTGTACAGTGTCCCATACCGTGGTATTTGAACAGCAGAATATTTTAATGAACTTTTGTGATCGCATCTAAAAAAATAGTCAGTGAAGCCAATAACCACTGAAAATGTACATGCAATCCTACTGGAAAGCTTCTAAGTATCTCAATTTTAAAATTTTATTTAGTTTCTTGTGCCTTCATGGAATGTATTTGGTAGCCAAAATATTCAGAAGAGATGAGTAGCTAGAAAGGAAACACTTCCAAGTTTGTTCAATATTTTATTTTTCTTCATTCAGAACGTGGTATTGTTTGTAATGTTTTGAAAGAAAGAAGATTAATTTCTCTGAGGAAATATTGTTTCTCAGTAATGGTTCAAGGTCTTGGTTACCCTGAGTTACCTAGATTACCTCAACAAACAATTTCTATTCTCTTCTGCTCTATTCTGTAGACAATTAGTTTTATTATATATGGTTTTAATACTTACCTTAAGTTGTATTTCACTACTTTACAATTTACTTTACATTTACATAGCATCTTTTATCAGAGAATCTCAGAATACTATGTCAGAATGAATTATACTGCATGTCTCACTTTTGAAGTTGATATAAAATACTCTTAATTTCTGGGAGGTCATTCAAGATCCCATGCTAATATCTGTTAAAGTAAGTAACACTTAAAAGATTGAGAAGGACTTTGAATGGATAAAAANGCTGCCTTACTGAAGATGCATTTCCCTTTCATTCTTTGCTCCACAGAATATCTAGTTATTTATAGGAAGTGGAACAGTTTGAACAGAATAGAAAGTAGATTTGGGTTTTTCCCCCCCAACAAAATGCAACTAAAAACTGGTCTCCCACATGCTTACCACATGCCATAGCTGTTGGACTGGTGGCTTCTCTAGAGAAGAGAAGGTCCAGGCAGTTCAGAACTTACACGTCCTTTGGCTCTGGAAGAAAAAGTAAAAGAGAGGGAATGATTTACCAGCAGGAGAGTTTCTCAGATCAAGATAATCAAAGAGATTTTCTTTTTTTGTAGTTTTGGGCCTGGAAACATTTAAGAGAAATTTTGTTTCACAGTAAATAAGAACAAAACCTGTAAATAGTACTGTAACCAAAAAAAATGAAATAGAACCCAGTCCCTAGATCATGATGGAAATGAAACTATTCAGGGAAAATAAAGAAAATAATTTCAACTAAACTTTGCTTAAATTAAGATTCAGGTTTGTTTTTAGAGAAAGAAAACTCTTTCCTCACTTTGAGTATGTTTCTGGACACCATCCCACAGTACAAAATTGGCTTTGTACTTGCAATGACTTATGCATAATAGTTTCTTCCTTTCAAATTTTGAGTGTTTTATTATTTTTGGATGCACATCAATACAGCATGTGGCACATGTATAAGGCAGTCTGGGGTAATGGAAGTACATTTTCTGCAGTATAAATACTGGCTAAAAGTAAGCTGACAAAATCCCTTGTGCAAAATCCAGTTCCACTACCAGTGAAAAATAATAAAACTCACTCCTTTCAATAATAGCAGGATCAATCTTCAATGCTTTTCCAGCCTTACATAAAACTTAAAATAATGTGTAAGTCAAAAATGTCTCACTCATTCTAAATTTACTATAAGTTGCACTTGGAATCATTAATTGGTCTAGTTTCCTGACATCCCAAAATAGCAATAAACATATGATTATGACATAATATTTTTCTAAAATAATGAATGACTGCAAATAAAGTACATATGGACTACTGATTTTGAAATTGCATCAAACCCATGCAGATATTGTATACTAATGTGGCCAAAGAGTGATTTTATTAGTTTTCTTATTTCGAAATGAACTAAAAGAATAAGTTGCTGACTAATGTTTTCTGCTGAGATTCCAAATTTATGATGAAACTATATATTTTTTTCATTAAAAAAATACACTATAGATAATTCTAAGTTAATAATAGCAGCTCCAATGACATCTCTTAAAGAATAACGTGTTTTTAACCTTAATCTCAGTGAGAAGTCCTTTGACTTTAATGGAAGTATTCACAACATATAAAATTGAGCAGATGATCACATCCTTAAATGATGAGGGCCTAAAGAAACACCTGGTAATTAGTACTAAGTGGTACAACATGAACAGAGCTCATAACAGGGCACTGAGGTTTTCTTGGAACATCATTGAAATACTATTTTTGGAAGGAAACATATGCATCCAGAACTGGGAAAAAGTAACTGCCTCAAAGCACAGGCAAGCTATTAATAATTAGCAGGTACTGTGGAACAATCTGACTCAAGAACTGTTTCCCCTCACATATGGCAAAGTTTTTACATTTACTAAATTTCACATCTGGAAAACAAAGAAATTGAGATACAGAACAGAACCTGAAAATGTTAATCTTCAGTAACCATTACCAAAATGTCTGTGCAGGATTTCATGGCCAATAAAGATATGAAGCTACTCTGTCTCCACAAGGCATTCCACATCATGGCTATAGACACACTAAAAGAGCAGCACACAGATTCATACAAAATCTCAGAAAGCAGATATGAATTTCAAAATACCCAAAGTGAGAGTAAATAATTCAACACCAGATTGTTTACAAAACCAACCAATAACAGAAGTGAAAAGTTAACAGGTTCCACCTCAATGGGAAACACAAGAATTTCCAATTGTTGTGCCTACACTAAAACTTTGATCCAATATCAAGAAGTGCCTTCAGATGGTATTTTCCAAGATTGAAAGATCAATTTTTATATTATCACCTAATATTTTCTATCTGACAGATTCCAGCCCCTCAGTGAGAGAACCACAGAACCATTATACATAAATTAGTATAGAGCTATTTCAATATTGTTTTATTGGTATTCCATAGAAAATTAAAGCTATATCAATGGTGGGGTTTTTCTGTTTACTTAAATTTAGGCCAAATGAAAGAAATATCTTGATTATGAGAATCAGAATCAGGCTAAGACATTGTAAATGGTTATTCTGAACAGCAACCATTGTTTTAAAATCAGATGTTGCAAGCAATGACATAAACAGAACTAGAAAAATTAAACAAGTTCTAAAGACTTGTCCACACATTTTGGGATGCAGTTTTGTTTTTTTAATTTTGCTGTAGATTAGTCTGGTATAGAGAGCTCATTTGTGACTAAAGAGCATTGGGTGCATTTTCTGATACTCCAGGAAACATCTTCCAGCTGCTCTCCATGACACTCATGTTGTGAACCACAGCTTAGTGAATGGAGAAAATCAGAAGACTGACTTCACAAGCTCCCTGCTGCCCTGAAATAAAATGCTAATGTAGACAGAGAATATTTATTTCTATACTATATTAATTTATTTTTATATTGATAGCATCCCCATATGTTATATCAGAAGAATTTTTATCACCACAGCCTAACTTTTAGCACTGACTTCATTAATGGAACCATTATCAGACATCTTTGTGCCAGAACACTATTTCCTTTTCCAGGACAGTCTGAGTTACTATTAGCCAGTTCAATGTTCATTTTAAGATTTAGTTATATTCTCTATCATCTTAATTAATAACTTCCTATTTAGCACTGTATCAGATTGTCTCTATGATTCTTAATTAATAAATTTCTCTCCAGGAGTATATCTGAGCTTTACTTACATGCTAGTTAGATGAGAACTATTACATTTTTCTAGTACACAAAGAAGTTTATTTCACCAGTGTCAAGAGGTAGCAATTCCCTTTTTAAAAAACAACAACAAAAAAAACCAAACAAAAAAACAAATATTTTCTTCTTTTTACTTTCAAGTCCATTGCATTCTTTCCCCCACCCTGCCCCCTCCCTGTTCAACCACACATTCCAGCAGCCCCTGCTGGCTGTGGGAGGGAAGGGCAGCCATCTGTGTCTGTTATATATACTACTGTTTCAAAGTTTACTGATTATACACTTTGTAGTTTGGTTTTGCACTCTATAACAAATATCTCTCTATATACATATTTGATATGTATATATATAAATAATACA
>VYZU01090349.1:2620-18590 GCA_013401355.1 Ceyx cyanopectus
TTTTATAACAGTTTGAGCTAGTCACTGCTTTGATCCTGCTATTGAAGGCCTGTCCTCCTACTACTTCCAGCCACAGCATTTTTGTCTTTCTCCTCACCCTTCAAAGACTTTGTGCAGTGTTCCCTGCAAACAGAACACCTCCGAAAATAAGAATAATGTCAACTTAGATGTGATGTGCTCATTAGGTTACTGCAAACAAGTTATCATGTCCTATCACTTGGGAGAGGTTAAACCACCCCCATAAAAATTATTACAGGAACCTACTGGTTATACGTCATGGTTTCAAAAATACTGAAGTGTAGGTATTTTCTGGTATATTCTTTCAATGTTTGGGAAATACATCTCTCTAACCTGTACATGATGTTTACACAGCTACAATTCAGCCTCCTGTCTCCAAGATAGTAATCCTTGTATAGCATACATTGCAAATCAGTAGCTAAGATCTTGGAATTACACGTGCTTTTGCTGAGCTTGCAAGTGAAATCCACTTCAGATCAAGTCCTGCATGTATCTGCTAGAAATAATGTATGCTATAGTTTAAAAAAAACCTCATCAAATAAGTGCAATGCAATTACTCATCACTCCTATTGTCTCAAATGCAGAAGCTCAACAGAGAAGCTTATTACCTGTAAAACAAGGAGTGCAATACTGGATCACACCAAAGAGCTGCCTAGGCCCACATCTCACTCCAAGAGTAGCTAATGGCAGATGTTGAAGAAATGTTACTGGATGCACTCTTCAATCACTTGTCATTTCATCTAAATACACTGGAATGCATGAATTATTTTTTTTTTCTAATATTTTAACAGGTCCCAAGGATGCAGCACTAGAAGCAGTTGGGCGATCAGTGTCAACAGCTCGTCCTTCTACAGGTACCAGATCTCTGGAAGAAGGGAAGCCCCCTGTGATGTGTTACAGTGTGTGAATCCCTGACCAAAATGCTGTGTTTCATAGGATTTGTTTATTTTTAAAGAAGAAAATATATACAATATCTGATTTTTGCATTATGTCTTTCATCAGCAAAAAGAGAAATCATTTGTAATCAAGATTAATTCTGACTTCAGTAGTGTTCATGTAAATTAGGAAAAACGTGAATGAATTTAGAAGAGTAATACAAATAACAGAAAGGAAGGAAAGAGTTTATGAGCTAATGTAATATTCATTCCAATTAAGTGTGTGAGAGCAGCCAGACAGGGTATTCCTTCTTACAGAACTACGGAGAGCTGAGAACTGTAAGGACTTACAGAGCAGGAATTTAGATGTTCTGTGAATTTCTCCACAGAAAATGCTGCCAGTAAAAGGCTAGAACAGTTTTTATGAAGGTTAGGGGTATGTAAATACTGGGCTTGGATCTCGTGTGTGAATAGACCACTTGCTTTACAGCTGAAGTCACAGTTTGGTCTTAATCTGCATTAAAACTGCACACTTTACAGCAGGATTGCTAGCTGAGAAAGGGTAGTCCTTGGGACAGTGAGCTACAGCCATCCACCCAGCTTTCTAGGTTTCAGGAATCAGCTATGCAGGTGTAGAAAGGAAGGGTAAAAACTGTTTCATTTGAAAAATAATATTCTCTGGGAGCAAAGTAGTAGTAGTGTGAGTTTAATAATAAAGCCAATTGACAGTTCCTACTATCGATAGACTGCAATGTAATTCTTGGAGCCTGAGCTTTTTCTGGTTCACTTTTGGCTGTTAATCTTGTTCTTAAATGATCTGTGCTGTTTCCTTCACTGAAGGTAAAAGACCAAAGAAGCCACTTGATAAAAAGGCTGGAAACAAAGGTAGGAACCCACAGATTTAACTTTTTCAAAGCAAAATCATTATGTGTGTTTGGTATTAAGGAAGTCTAATTATTTTGGGTGTTCACAGACTGCAGAGCTGACATCGCATTTCTCGTTGATGGAAGTTACAACATTGGTCAACGTAGATTTAATTTGCAGAAAAATTTTGTTGGAAAAGTAGCTGTGATGTTGGGAATTGGAACAGATGGGCCTCACGTTGGAGTTGTGCAAGCCAGGTGAGAACAGATCTAAACAAGATATAAATGAGCAATTAAGAAACCAATTAATATGTTGCTGCCACCTTGCAGAACAGTATCCACACAATAACAGCAGATGAATAGCAAGAGAAAACAAACTCTTTCCAGCTATAACACTGTAGTGTTTGCTCTGTACTACACTGAAATGTCTGTGTGAAAAGGCATGAAAAATTTGTTCATCTTCTGCTTCTGGGATACTTGAAATTTGGATAAAGAGAGCAGTCTGACTTTTCACAGCCCCTCTGCTGCTGCTGACAGTTTTGTAGCTCACCTTAGTAAAACAGCAGTAAGCACTCTGTGAAGAGGAGATGGGCCTTAAAAAAGAGTTGTCACAACTGGCTAAGTACATGTAGAAAACAAAAACCTCTAGGTTACTACAGCTAATGTTTTGAAATTGGAAATGGTCACTTAAAAAAAAAGACTATTAGTACTACTATGTGTATTCACAGACTGCAAAACAACCTGAAAGCTGCTGCAACAACCATTATGTTGGTAAATGGCTTTTGGAAGCCACAGCTTGCTAGTGCTCAGTAGCAGCAGTTTTCCAAGGCCTAACCACTTAAGCTATGGCTTCTGCAATAAAGACAAGACAAATAAGTCTTTAATTCTCCTATTCTAAGAAGATGAAACACCCTTTAGATTAACACAATATTTCTCTATTCTTTCTTTAATCACTGAAATCTGTTCCTCACCCCTGCATTTAGGCAATTTCTACACCTAATTTAATGACCTAGACTTGCCTTTTTACTCACTCCTTTCTAAATGAAGAAAGTAACATACCTTAAGACTTCTTAAATAAACAGTTGCCATTTCACAGGTTCTTTTTATAAACAAGGTATTTCTCGTACAAATAGGGGAAAACTTGCTAATTTTCAGTTGCACAAATGCATTTAGTTTAACATTTGGCATGTCCTACATATTTTCAACCCAATGTTTTAATCTGCTTGATGAGGGCAAGAATCAGTTCTGTTTTTAATGTCTCCACTCAGCTAAATAATTCCTCTTGCTAAGGATTGTGAGAATTGAGAATCATACTTCTAGTTTAGGAATTTAAAATATAGAGTGTATATTACTGAGAACAAAATTATTCAAAGACTATTTTGACTTGCTAATGACATAGCAGGTGACCTACATACTTCATTATTCTGTTTTTGCAGTGAACATCCAAAAATTGAATTCTATCTGAAAAATTTCACTGCAGCAAAAGAAGTTTTGTTTGCCATAAAGGAATTAGGCTTCAGAGGAGGCAATTCTAATACAGGTGAGTTCATATTTGTATTTCCAAATACAAGTTTATTTTAATACATCTATCTATATATACATAGGGACTGAAGTATTTATAACTCATGCACTACGTTTTAAATGCAATGCTCATCTCAGTCAGGTTCAACATTTTTTTCACTTGAACATTGCTTTATCTTCCATTTAATTTCCAGAAGTAAAGATTGCTTATTACACCTAGAAGTGTAATTAGAAGTGCAAATATTACTTCCTCTGTTTAAACAGTGATCAACTTTTCACTATCAGTGGAGTGTTATCTTGAGACAAATTAATATCTAAAAGGCCTGGCATTTCATTCTTGTTGTTTGTTAAAAAGTTAGAACAATGTTGGAATTAATAGTAAATGGTTGTGAAGATGTGTTTGCCAAATGAGGAAACTGACCATTCCAATGACATTGCATCTCAGAAGCTAGATTTAGGTAGCTCCTCAACTTTCTTCCTTACAATTAATTTGGCAGGAACTAATATATCAAATTCCTAGTATGAAAGCAAACTGGTGGACAAAGAAATGTCTGTGGTTTGTTCCTCAACTTTATCTGTGGTGGGTTTTGTTTGTTTGATTTTGTGGGGCAGTTTGGTTTTTAGGGTTTTTGATTATTAACTTACAGTTTAACTTATAAGTTTAAGTTGTAGTTTAAGTTGTAGTTTAATTTATAGTTTAGGTTTAGTTCATAGTTTAGGTATAGTTTATGGTTTTGAGGGGCTTTTGGCTATTAACTTATAGGTTGCTTAAGCTTCATTATTATGACATTTCCTGGAACACTTGTTACTTTCACATGGGGTTAGACTTATAACCAAAATCCAGCACAGTTTTATCTAGGAAACTGGTATTAAAATGTGTTTTATTATTTCTTCATACTTTTTGTTCGAAACCAGGGAAAGCTTTGAAGCACACAGCTCAGAAATTCTTCTCTTTGGAAAATGGAGCACGCAAAGGAATTCCCAAGATCATTGTAGTGTTCCTCGATGGCTGGCCCTCAGATGACATAGAAGAAGCTGGCATACTGGCCAGAGAATTTGGAGTCAATGTATTCATTGTGTCTGTAGCAAAACCCACAACAGAGGAGCTGGGAATGGTACAAGACATTGGTTTTGTTGACAAAGTAAGAGACATTTCAGTTTCCATTTTTCAGTCATGGGTATGATTCTAAAAAATTTATGCTAATATCCCAATTAATTTATATATATATATATATAAATAAAAAAACCTCTTTCAGGCCAGTGAATTAAGCTGTGCTTATAAATGATATAAAATAATATCAGTAGGAAGCCTACAGAAACCCCACTGGGGTTTTCCTGATGAAGGGTGTTACACAAAGCTACTGGAGTGCTATCAGGTGTCCTCCCAGTTCAGCATCTGGGCCAAGCTGTAACTCCTGTACTTGGTCATGAAGATTCTTACGAGTAGGAGATTCCCCTGTTGTGGTTATGGTTAAATGCTTCAAATGCAACAGAAGATCTGATATCTCCCATCATGACATGGCAGACTGTGAGGCATAGCTTTCAGTACCTGCTCTGTGGAGGACTGTTTACCTAGTTTCACTACAAAGAGGACAGGAAAGATTGAAAAACACATCCTAACACATTCACATGCATTATTCATCTTGGTTAAAAAGTTTTGGGTATTGCTCTGGATGAAATAGATTAGGAATTTGAACATGGATCTTCTACTCTCAACATGAGCTCTCTACTCCCTCAGTCTTTTCTTACTCTCTGGTGAGAAAACCTCTCCTTTTTCACAGGGAGGTTTTAGATGTTTCATTTCAGCAGAAAGTTCACAGCTAAGAGCATGAACAGAATAAAGTACTAAATAAAGTACAGAATAAAGTCTGCTTCTTCCAGACACAAGACATCTTGCTACCCCCTCCAGTGTTATTGCAGGCAGGTTCAGCTCTTACCTAGCTATAGGTGCTCACAGACACAACCTCAGGTGACAGAGGCCTGCTCTCTCCTTCTCTATTTTGATCTTAGTCAGATTAGGTATCACCTTGGAGAGCTAATTTAAAATTAATTCCCTTTCTTAATTATGTTGCAATTTGCAAGCATCCCATAGAAACCCAGGGGAAAAAGAAATTTAGATTTGAATGACCTGGAGTTAGACATACACATTGGTAGAGGTGTGTGTATGAAAAATTGATCAAAAAAAAATAAAATCCTTGCTTACCAAGTTCAAAGGGAAATCACAGAAGCCTAATTTTCTGTGGATAAGCAAAAATACAGAACTTTGACTCCTTTGTGGATTGAGTATCTTAGTTCACTTCCTGATTTGTTTGCTTTGCTTTCAAACAGGCTGTCTGCCGGAACAACGGCTTCTTCTCTTACCAAATGCCCACCTGGTTTGGTACCACCAAATACGTAAAACCTCTCGTCCAAAAACTGTGTTCACACGAGCAGATGTTGTGTAGCAAGACCTGCTACAACTCCGTCAACATCGCCTTCCTGATAGATGGCTCCAGCAGCATTGGCGACAGCAACTTCCGCCTCGTGCTTGATTTCATCAGCAACGTGGCAAAGGCTTTTGAGATCTCGGACATCGGTTCCAAGATCGCAGCAGTTCAGTTCACGTACGACCAGCATACGGAGTTCGGCTTCTCAGACTACACTACGAAAGAGAAGGTGCTCTCGGCCATCCGGAACATTCACTACATGAGCGGGGGCACTGCTACTGGGGACGCCATCACTTTCACAACCAGAACCGTGTTTGGGCCGGTGAAAGACGGACCTAACAAAAATTTCCTTATTGTTTTGACTGATGGTCAGTCTTACGATGATGTTAGAGGACCTGCTGCTGCTGCACAAAAAGCAGGTAAAGGATGTAACTTTAAAAGCAGAGGAATTAGATTCATGCTGTTCCTGTTGTATCGTGTTAAGCTTTTAGAGTTTGCAAACATAGCCCCAGTGAGAAAAACCCAGCAAAATGTAACCTCCAAGGAATGGTTTGCTATTAAAGTGAAAAAGATGAGTGCTGTGGAGCCAGGTATGAAAGGACTCATTTGTGAAAAGCACACACACAGTTTTATTTCCCTAAACAAAAGAGACAAGAAATGAAGATCCAATCAGTGATGCTGTCCCATACAGCACAGCCTCCTGCTCTCCATCATATAGGAAGGAAATAAGCAGTTTTTGCCAAAAAGCTTGATAGGCTGCTGCTGCTTGAAAGCCAAAAGCACATGCAAAGAACTCAAATTTAGTTTCAAAATAATTTCACAGTGCTCCTCATGTTCCAAGACTGACATTTTAGTGCTACATGCATATCTGTCACCACAAAAACCACTATGACATTACCCTCCAAGACATCCCCTATTTCCTCTTCAGAACTTTTACTGAGTCAAATATTAAGTCCTGATATTTAGTGGCAAACTCTAATTAGCTTTGACAGACTGGGATGGTATTGAAAGCTGGGGTTCTTTAGCCTGGAGGAGACTGAGGGGGGACCTCATCAATGTCTATGTTAAGGGTGAATATAGGGAGGATGGAGCCAGACTCTTCTCAATGTCATCCAATGACAGGACAAGAGGCAATGGGTGCAAGTTGGAGCACAAGAGGTTTAGGGTAAACACAAAGAAAAACTTTTTCCCAGTGAGGGTGACAGAGCTCTGGAACGGGCTGCCTAGGGAGGTTGTGGAGTCTCCATCTCTGGAGACACTTAAGACCTGCCTGGATCTGTTCCTGGGTGACTTGGTCTAGGTGATCCTGCTCTGGCAGGGGGGTTGGACTAGATGATCTTCTAGGTCCCTTCCAACCCCTAACATTCTGTGATTCTGTGTGAAAACATCATTTCCCCATCCAGATGAATTAATGGATATACAAATGGCTGTTTCTCTTGTTTCCATTGGCAAACTGGTGTTAACTTTTCTTTCCTTCTTATTTAGGAATAACAGTCTTCTCTGTTGGTGTTGCCTGGGCACCTCTGGATGATCTGAAAGACATGGCTTCAGAACCAAGAGAATCTCATACTTTCTTCACTAGGGAGTTCACAGGACTGGAGCAGATGGTTCCTGATGTTATTAGAGGCATCTGTAAAGATTTTTTGGACTCTAAACAATAAAAAGCTACTGATGGATATTACTACTTCGAAACTAAAAATCATGAATAAGTCCCTCTAAAGTACAGATGTTTTATTCTTACATATTCTACCATAATGCAAGGAAAGAAGGGCTACTTTTTGTAGTCAGTCAAGAATTCTGCTGAGCTTGTTAAAAGTTACACTTAGTACGGGAATGCAGAATTTGGTAAAGAGCTATTCTTTTCAGTGCATATATGGCATCCCCAAGTTAAAAGCTATGCATATCATGCACTTAAGGCTATCAGATATCAGCAGAGGAAATAATACAGCTCTGGCATTCTTGCTGTCACTTACTAGATGTCTTCTTAAGAGCTTAAAATAATATGATTTTAAATACATGGTACTATCTTCCATAAGCTTGCTGTAGCTTGCACATTAGATCCTGTATCTTTTTAAGGGGTTCTGCTGATAGCTTGAAGTACTGTCAATGCTTCAGTTGAGCAACATCTATTATTGCCAGGCAGTTTAAGAGAAGATATAACAGATGGTAGCTAAACAGTCTATTCTTACTAGTTGAGGTTTTGCTGTTGTGAATGCTACTGCCATCTGGTTGGCAAAGTTTAAAATAAAAGACATTTAACTTCTAACCACAGATTTCTGTGGATGGATGTTGTTCGGTTCTTTTCTCACAGACTTTGAAAGGTACTTAAAGCACAGTAGTTCTTTTTGAGGATCTGGATCCTAACATACTAGCTGATACTACACCTACTGAAGTCAACAGTGATACTCCTAATAGCTATATAATCAGATTTTTTCCTCTCTGTCTTTTTTTCCTTGTACTGTCTTGATTTTACAAAGTTGCTATTGGCTGACAGACAGGAATCTTGGGGAAAGAAATTATATTAGACCACACACTGGAATTGAAAGGATTTAAAACCAGAGGTATTGCAGACCTCGAAACCTGTTTTATATCAGATTACATGGCTAGAAGAGAGTAGGCAGACACATAAGTGGAATTCAGTAGCTCCCAGAATAGCAGCTGTCTAATGCTAGTAAAAACATCTTTAAAGATGTGTGCAGTTCTCTGAAGATGAAAGGCTTTCTTAAAAAAAGGCTTTAATTTGATTACAGGCCTAGTCATGTGTTGATATTTGTACCTACATGTGCATAGTTTAAATGATGGAATATGCACTGACTTATTCCAGATTCCTGGAATTCAAGTACTCTTTAGAAAATAAAGATTTGTCCAAATAAAATACATCATAGGAAACAAAGCAGCACTTTCCCTATCAACCTAGGGTTTTCCTTTTCATCCACCCCACATACCCCTACCCTCTCTATTGATTGTAAATGGAATGGCACAGAAGGGATTTGTATTCATCAGGCTTGTGTTGTGCATTTTTTAATAACTTATGACTGGCTATATATGATACTAAACACGAATGGCAAAGATGCCTTGTATTTTTCTATTGTTATCCTTAATTTTGTTATGTGTTTATAGAAAAGAGTATTCAGCTATTGCTGTATAAATTTGTATGCAATATCAACTTCGTGCAAGAGTAATTCATTCATTCAAAACTTTTTATAGAACTATATATTGCAGTAAAATTGGGGCTGCTACCTGTTTTAATATCCTATAATATAAAATGTCTTTTATTATGAACCTCATGTAGCTTAAGGAAGTTGCATGTGATGCTTCCCATCTGTATTATCTTAAATCCCAATTTGCAAAGGAAAAAGCCTAAATCACCCTCAATTAACAAGGAAAATATTTTCATTTGAATAAGTCAACAAAGCTTTAGTCATTGTTCATACAAGGTATTATGCTAGTTGAATCATCTGAAGATAAGTGACATGCTGGCTAGTAAAATGACATTTTCCCTCCCACTTTATCATTGCACAGGAGGCAGCTTCTGTCATTCATTCATCAAGGTAAAGGAGGTCTGAATCTCCAGGATACTGAAACCTGCAGAGCTAAATGTTCAAATACTTCCATTTCACTGGAACAGTGATGCCACGTTACTTGCACTCTTCATACATCCCAGTTACACTGAGGTAGAAAGTGGGTACAGAAGATACTCTTAAAGTATCCAAAGTTTGTGTGTTAGCAGACATTCGTGAGCACAGTTCTGACCTGGAAAAAGCATCAGTGGGATAAGAATAAAAGGAGACCTAGTGACACACAGAGTCATGGTGGAAAGGATGTTGACTGTGCTGTAAGTAGAAGGTAATTTTGGAGGAAGAACAGTGCAGTAGAGGGTAGCAGACACAATCTGAAGCTCTGTTTTGGGTAAGGAGGAGTACAAGGGTTCTGTTTTATGCTGCCAGACAAAGTAATACAAAGAATGAACAGAGGTGCAGCTCCCACGACTTTGGTAAACTCCATTTGGGAACATTGCTGCAGGTATTAGGACTGTCAACTGAAAACATGTCCTACAGGGGATCAATTCTGTTCTCTAGTGGGACTGATGAAAACCTGGATGATGAAAACCATGTAAGGGAGCTGAACTAGGTAAGTTTTAAAAGGTCCCTTCCAAACCAAACCATTTAGTGATTCAGCATGTTTTCCTGAATACTACTGTCAAGGCTCAAGGGGTCTCAGATTTGCAACCTCACTGTTGGTGACATACTGCTGCACATAAGAATAAATAAATAAATAAACTTTCCCTCACTCAGACACAAGTCAAAGACTGAGCTTAGTGGTTTAGGTACTTACTGCAACTCCAAAATCTGCTGAATTTTACATTACATAGTAATTAACACAGTCCTCCCAGTAGAAATTCTAAAGCAACTTACAAAGTTCTATTAATTTGCTGTCCTAAATAAATTGAACTTCTTTTTTGTACCATTATAGTTTTCAGTAAGCATGCATTGGTTAGGACATACATTTGAGCATTGGAATCATTCAGTGAAGAAGACCAAGGGAGTCACCAAATCTCTTTCTTCCATTTCCTAGGTGAATTCTTTACTCAGAGGCTATTTTGTAAACGAAAGCAGCACACAACTTCCTCTGAGAGTGGCAGCGTGCCCTTCTGTCCTGGAGGGAAATGCAGGCCAGGGTCTCTGATTTTGCTGCCGTGGCACCTCAAATTTTACAGACCACACAAACCTTAGGCATTTAGATCCTCTCTGACAATGAATCACCTACTCTATGTATCCTCCATAGCATGACTCTTTCTAGCTCTACACTGACCCGTCTGGTAAGTGCCATATAGAGGAAAAGCAGGTATACAGTCCAGGACTGAAGGTCTGTAAACTGCAGAGAAGTCTCCACACTGCCAAACCTGCATCCTTGTAGCAGAAGTTTTTTACTTACAACCTCAAGCAGAGTGCAAAAGGAATGGGTCTCAGAAGCTGACCTTCATTATTGTTCATGAAACTATTAATACTGAACCAGCAAGGAAGATTCAAAAGCAAGACTATCCTGACATTCATAAGAGAAAATAATCACTTTTGAAGTATTTGCTTGCCTTTCAAAATTGATGCCAATAAAGAGCTATGTAGTAGCAGCCTAAAAAGCATGTGTATCAAAATGACTAGACTTCTCTGTAACAAAGTAATTTTCAGAGGGGAAGAGGAAGAACAGCCATGGCTTTTTGGTACATACAAAGTTGCATAATTTCATCAGAACAGTAATTTCTCACATGAATGTTCTTATTTACTTATATTTGCATTGTCACATAAATCTTTTCTACCAAGTATGGCCATATACAATACAAATACTAGATTTTCATCTCCCCTGTTCTGAGAGGTGGTGACAACTTATGCCTTGCTTTCAAGACATATTTCTAATGGAGCAACTATCATTACCTACCTCCACCAGTTTTGTCAGCACTTTCCTTCCTTTCATTAGGCTGAAGGGTAAGTTGTCTCTAGAAAGCATTAAAACCACAAAAATCACAGAATCAAATTATCTGCTGCATGCAAGTGCCACAGAAGGTCTGAGCACTTGTCAATTAAAATGAACTTGTATCTTAAACAATTTACCTGAAAAAATGGAGGCTTTAGATCCCTAGTCTAATAAAATCAAGCAAAAAAAATCTTACCGACTGGCATTGCTTTGGACCTGGGACAGGAAACACAGTTTTCTTGAGAAGCTGAAACAGAATTTGTTTGAATAGCTCTTGATCCACTCTCATGCAAATACAGACACCAAATATATAGAAACTTCCATTGAACAGTTTATAATTTAACTATGAGCAACTTTCTGGTNTATATATAAGTATATATATATATCAACTGGACCACACATTCCTTTTCCCTTTTTGGCTTCACCAGGAATTTTGCTTCTGGCTTCAGCTGAAGGAAGAATAGATCCCAAAAAATTACTGTCTATGATTAAATCCAAGGTTCTTAATCTCGTCTTTGAAGCGAATGCCCACTTTAAATTTAATCTAATTAGGATCAAAATTGCCTTTCCTTTCAAACTATCAAGTTTGGTTAGTGAAGTATCCTTGATCATAAGCCACTTTCATTACCTGAAGGGTATTTATAGTTTCCTTACTCTAAAATTTATTTACATTCATCTGTGTCCACATATAAACGAACCCTGCGTTCTTACTACTTTTCTTTATGTTCTATAAGGAAAGCAACTGTCTTGTAAACACCAGCAGGGTCAGCAGAACTCTAGGCACCCCATGATAAGGGAGAGAAACAGCAATGCTTTGGCCACTTGGCTTACACAGCCAAAAGGAGCAGCTTCCTGGCTGCCAAGCAGGCTAACCTCACATTGAGGACACTCTCCTGGGAGCCAGGCACTATTGGTTTGAATACCCTCAGCCTCAGTGTATAACTGAACCTACAACTGAACTTCATACTGGACCAGTTCCTAAGACACTGGCAAGAAAATTCTGCTTAGCTGGTTTTGCTAGCAAATGCTAACTAAAATCTCCCATCCTTCACTGAGGTCAGATACAGCCTTCACTACTGAATAGCAACCAGAGTACAGTAGAATGTAAGCAAAGGGATAAGAACTATTTTTTTGCCCTGCTGTATGTGATCATATTACAAATATGATAAACAATTCTCTGCCAAAGAATACAAGTTAGAGACAAGTCACAAGACTGAGAAAACAATGGGCAAGGTTTAGAAAAACTATTTAAATGAAATGGGAAAATAAAAATACTTACTCACTTTGCATTGCTTTGAAATTTTAAGTAAGTTTCAAATCCAGCAAACTATACCATTAAAACAGTCTTTTAAAAATCAAAACTAAATTCACAGTTATGTAATTTCTGGAACTCTGACACTTACCCTTGGTTATTTTAATAATATACTACTTGTTCAGAGACAACAGCTTTCTCCCATCTAAATAATTGAAAACCAACATAACTTTGTCCTATTGAACCAGTTGTGGTGAGGCCTAGAAGGAAGTTTAGAAACAAAACAGAACTGTTTGGCACAGTGTGCTGGTAGTGAATACATCAACAAGGACTTTACTCCCCAATGGTCTGATTTGCTCACATCTAAACAGAGACTAGACTACACAATTAAGAAAGTGGCCACGACCAGTTGCCTCTCTAAGCCCAAAATAACTGCCAAAAAAGAGAAGTTTCTGACAGAGCATAATGCATATGCACCATGGAAACTGTCAGGTATTAGATTACTCAAACTAGGGAAAATATTTTCAGTCTCTAAGAAATTATTCTGCACAGCAACCGGTAGCTAACTTATTTTAATAGAAAACTAAAGTTATTAAGACTGGCAGAATCAGTCACCCGAGTTATCAAGGGCAAGAGAGTCAAAGCACTATTTCAGTAAGCAGAAATAGAATAGAATCACAGAATAGGTTGAAAGGGACCTCTAAAGGTTATCTACTCTAACCCCCCCTACAGTGAGCAGGGACATCTTTAGCTAGATCAGGTTGCTCAGAGCCCCATCAAGCCTGAACTTGAATTTCCCCAGAGATGGGGCTTCCACCACCTCCTTGGTCAACCCATTCCAGTGTTCCACCATCCTCACAGTAGAGAGCTTCCTAACATTCAATCTACTCTTCTCTAGTTTAAAACTGTTGTTCCTTGCCCTATCACAACACGTGCTTGTAAACAGCCCCTCCCCAGCTTTCTTGTAGACCCTACAGATTCTGTTCTGCAGTTTGTTTTGCCAACAATTACCCTAGTAATGAAGAGTGGTACTGAAAGACATTTAAAATTATTTGCTGTCATTAAGATGCAATGGTATTTGTAAGTAACAAAGAAAAACTCCAGGTAAGGCAACCCAAGGGAAGCTTCTGGATGGTGTGTACTCCACCAAAAGCAGCAGACACAATAAAACACAGATGTGACACAGACTTCAATGTGCTGCCACTGCACACTGAGCTTCTGCAGGACCTTGCAAGAGCTTCTACTTTTGAGCTCCTGCCACCAGCATTCCCAGCTGCCAAACATTGCTTCACCCAGAGGCCCAGTGATTGTCACTGGCTGCACCACAGCAGTCAGCCTGTGCAAGGGGCAGCAACAGCCCCACACCCGTCCTCCCTGCCTCCCTCCCTCCCGGCAGCACACAGCATATTTTCCCAAGAGCTGAAGGGTTGCTTTGTTTGTTTTTTTCTCCCAGCTATTGCTGAGATTCCAGGGAAGGAAGACATTATGTCCACATGAAGCAGAAGCTCTTTATTCCCACAGAACCATAAATCTGACAAAAGCTTAGACGCAAGATGCCCCTAATCAAAGGGGAAGCTTTTCCCTCAGAAAAACTTTCTATTTGGAAGCAAACCCCCCACACATTAGTTTAAAAAAAACAAACAAAGAAACACAACCAAATCAACAAAACAAAACAAACAAAAAAAACCAAAACAAGAAATCCACACATGTCAAGGTATTAAAGAACAACTGGAAAGACATGGAAGCAATAAGAAAAAAAACAACAACAAAAACTTAAAACCAACAAGGCCCGTCACCAGAAAGTCACTAATACCTTATGACCCCCCTGGCCCACCAGCCTTTCCTGAGGGAAAAACCTGTCCCCTTGGTTAGCTGTTGCTTATGAGCAAAACCTGGCAGTTCTCAGGCTGTTTGGGAAGTGCTCATATGTAACCTGTTTCTGCCCCTGCCCAGCCTCCAGGCTCACCAGGCCCATCCAAGGCTGGTGGCCAGAGAAGCACCAGCTCCCAGCAGCCACACAGTAAGTCAAGCTGCAGAAAGAGGCAAGGGAAAAACCTCAGGCAACACCTCAGGGGTACATGACCACATGGACAACATAAGCAGCTCTGCCCCTCCACCAACACTAAAATGTCTGCTGGCATCTCTCCCACTCTGCCTACTCACCACTCACTGAGCAGCTCCTGCAGCACAGTGCAGCCATTCCTGCCTCCTCCAGCAGGCACCCCAAAGTAGGCCCAATCCACTCTGCCCCACCCACAGCCAGCAGCTCACACCCCTCTGTGCAACTGAGCTTAAGAAGTCATCCTCCCAACTCAACACAGTTCAAATGGACACGTATTTCTGTAAATCACACACAGATTCATGACCTGATGTTAAGATGAGCTACTCTTTCCTCCCAAGGGTTCCTCAAAGACTCTGGAGCTTTCCAGAAAAGCTGCAGGTTGAGAGACAAAAGCACATGGGAGAAGGAAGTCAGTACTAGCAACTCAGCTAGTACTAACAATGCTTAAGACTGAACAGAGTTAAAAATCTTTATATTATAAAAAATGTCAAGCTGCAACAAAGCTTCATGTTACACTGAAAATTGCTTAGAAATAATTGGTCGCTGTTTACTGTTTGTGAGAAAAGGAAGCAGAGGATAGAGCTGCAAATCATGTCCTCATGGGGGTATTCCCCCTTCAAGTTAAGGGGATCTCCAATACATCCATGTCAAAGACATCCCAAAATCAAATTTACCCCTTGATCACCATGTGAAATATTTATTCTAAGGTACCCAGTACTCTCTGAAGCAGAATGTAGTATCTGACTTTAAAAGGTTATAAACATCATCCCTTATATTTTGCAATAGAAATGAACAATTCTACAAGCCACAGATTAAGCTAGTGTTATCTTTATTTTTTTTTAAAGACCGTCACTTCTCAAAGGATTAACACCATTTGTAAAGAATGTATCAATACTTTTGTACTTCAGCAAAAGAAATACAGCTCCCAATAATCCTGTTTAAGAGGTAGCTTTTAACACACAAAGCTTGTACAAGATCACTATTAAATTCCTACCTGTAGACTTTGTTTTACAAATATATGTCTATACAGCACTGATCCTTTAGTTTAGAAAATTTTAAATTCTGTAATAAATCCATTCATTTCAATGAACTTAAAATGAGGTAATCAAAAGCCTCATAGCAGTAGTAAGACTTTATGTAACAGAACACTATAGACATTCTTCATGTAAGTGAACAGTGTATGCTGTTTGTGCATGAAGATTTGATGGTTAAGGTTGCCACTTGCTATTTGTTAGAGGTCAATAGTTAACAACCATCAACAGCTTAGGTTCCCAGTGAAGAACACAGTGAGGCCATATGCTTGCAGGAACTGTTTCTTCTCTCTGCTCCAGTTAAGACAGCATGCTAGAGATTCAGTGTTACTCTGACATGCTACATATAGTACCATGTACAATCAAAGCTAGAATTCTACTGCCAGATTAAATGCCATAGCACTGCTCCTAGACACTAAGATGCACAAAGATGGCTAAAGCCTTTTTTTTTTT